>JAKOGI010002969.1:67500-74814 GCA_029747015.1 Carnegiea gigantea | reverse complement strand
ATATATATATATATATATATATATATACACACATACATGTATATATGTATGTATATATATACATCACACACACACACACACACACACACACACACACACACACACACACACACACATATATATACATGTACATATATATGTATATAGACACATATGCATTCATATATGTATACATATATATACGCATCACATATATACACATATGTGGTGGCAAGTATTTGTTGTGTCAGTGATCGTTAGTATTGCCTTGGTGATTAGCATATCTTGAACAAATTTTCAAAGGTTGCCTTAGAAATATGTTGATCTCTAAGGTTATACTAATGATCACTTGGACAATAGCTACTGATCACTACTAATCACATTACCTCAAAGGTGTGTTGAACGCCAAGGTAATACTAACAATCACTAGGGTTTATTATAGAATTCTTGATGCTTCTGTGATTGTAGGGGTTTATTATAAGGCTTTTAGCCTGAAAATGGTCGGTTTTAGGGAAACTCTGCCTGTTTTGCCGCAGAAGTTAAGTAGGAAGTAAGAAAATGTAACGCTCCTGGCGGTAGTGGCTGGGTGTGTTACAAGATAGTATTAGAGTAAGGTCCTGCGACCATAGGCCGCGGCCTGAGTCTTGCATTTTGTATAGTTGTCGGGGAACTCGTTCACAATAATGTGATATATGCTTGCTTTGGTGTACAAATGTGAGTTTTCTGTGAATGTTAGTGCATTTAGCTAGTTAGGTGCAGCTTGAGTGAGCTGATTGTTTGGATGAATGAACCATTTACTAAGGTATCGTGACTCGTACTCTCATGGATAAGTTAAGTGTTAGCTCAATCAAAGGTTTTTTGCTTATACGCCTTGGCAATTTGAATCAAAAGTTTTGAGTGCACGTGGTTTGAACTCAGACAATTGAGGATGTTCCAACTCCAAGCTCATTAGTGCCCCTTAAGTACGATTTGCTCCTTGGGCCTGATAATAGAGTGAGCAGATGCACTCAATGGTTGGTTGGGAAAGAGCTGGAAGCAGTTGAACCATTCTCTTATTAGAAACAAAGAGACTTGAAATAGATAAGCTATTTTTCGTCTTTGAAACTCAAGATTTTGAGATGTAAATGCCGTTTTGACTGTCGAGATAAGTTTTATTTCACACTGAAGGATTAGTTTTCCATTAGTCATGATGAGGGAGTTTAGGTTCACAAGTACGTGTCCTTATGTGTGTCAGAATGTTACTAATAAATGTGTACGTGCTAAGATGTGTACATCCATGGAGTCATTCACAATGGATTAGGAAAGGAATGATTGGAGATTAGTTGCCATGATCGATAATCCTACTAAATGATACCTTCTATTTTCAAATTCTGAATTCCCTAAGTATATTAGGGGCTACTGTTGCATTCATGCTTGAAAGGCTAAATGCTAGTGGTAGAATCGTAGGAACATTGTGTAAATGTGCATGCTATTTCCCTTCCTTGCCATTGTTGCCTAAACATGCATTGCTTGCTTTCTATTATATGAATTCTCATTTGGAAATGGGGTGACAATGTTTTGGTTGGAATGAACCCTGATACACCTAGAAAGCGCAAGGGAGAAAGGACCTAGTAGACTTTGGAATTGTTACATCACATGCATCACCTTGTTACCTCCTGGGGCAACAATCCATGCCTTTCCAACACTTTCTTAAGCACAAGCACTAAGTGTAGAAGCAACGATGCCCATAATAGAAAGTAGAACCTTTCCATCTGTACTAGGGGTTCCTCAGACCTCGATAAGTATCTGTGAGAAAAATGTATCACAAAACCTCAATGTATATCCGTAAGACCAATAATGCCGTCATTCTTACCCCCCATTAGTTGATTGATGGCCAACTCCAAACAGTTGGGACAAGACATAACCTCGACCTTAGGTTTTAAATGAGGGTTGTAATCACGCATACTCGTCTAGATGCCTTCCCAGTAGACACTATCATGAGTCTATGTGTTTTGAAGCATAAGCATAACGTTATGCAAAGTGTAAAGGTCATGAAGGCCCGTATAATTGCTTAGGATCATTATGCATAGTTATTCAAGTGTCTTGTGAATGATTGGCTCAGTAAATGCATGTCTTGATATTTGCTTGACTTAAGTTGTGTTGGTATGTGACTTGGTTATCCAGATGATTTAAGTTTTGTAATTTATCGCATGACATGACCTATGACTCATTATTTGCATTCTACGAATTCCATGATTCCATGTTATTGCTGAATAACTGCATACGCACATATTTGAAGCATGATGAGGTGACCCTAGAAACTTACATTAACATATTCTTGCCCTTATAAATTTGATCAGAGTGGTGCAATGGAGGCGTGTAGGCCCATAACCCACAGGCCCCATGATTCATCTAGGAGGACAACCATTCATTTGCATGAACCTATAAACTAGGAGGCGATCAGCCCCAAGTAAGAACCTTAGGGAAAGACTCCCCACCATCAAAACCATCGATTTACATTCTTACCTTGGCATTTTCTTTCCAAGTTGTTCCTATCAACATGTATTGCTGATTCGTGTTACATGTGATTCTTAATCCTTGGTATGTTTTGTGTCAACTCTGCGTGATGCCAATGTGATTTTAAATGCTACTTCAAGTTCCATCATTGTCGTTATGACGTAGTTTGATGTCTCTGCTATCTTAATGTGATATGGTAACTTTCTAGCTAATGATTTAACCTTAGATTAACTTAATATCTTCATGTTTTTGGATGAACCTGATTAAATTAACCCCCTGTTCATATGACCTTGACATGTCATGTCTAAGTTGCCATGAATGAAATGCCTAAAAGTTAGCTGAAATTGATGCAAAAACATAGAAATGTCGGTCACATATACTTTTGTTTTGTAAATTGCTTATCATATGCGCATTAGCTGGTTTCGTGTTACTTCTAATTCTTAGACTTCAGAATGCTGAATGACTGATACTATGCAATGCTATATGATGTTATTATGCTTGAGTGATGCTACCTGGTGCTATGTGATGTTCTTATTACTCTAATTTGTTATAGGAACCTCCATGTTAACCGCTATGACCCTAAAAGTGACTGAATTCTTGTTTTAGAACGAGACTATTTGTATATGACCTTGAGGTGTCAACTACCCAATTGTCCTTCCTTTAAACTTCAATTCATAGCAATGCATATGCATAGAGTTGTTGTTTACTATGTGGATTCAGTCTAGATTATCGAAAGTCAATGTTCATTTTTAAAACAAGCTCAATATGTTGTCCATGTCAACTCATTTGCCCCTCTTCAATGCGATTTGCCCTCAGCACCTAAATATAGTGAGTATATACTTGAAGAGGATTGCTGAAGAGGTAATTGGATACCAAAAGCCTTTTTTCGATTTTCAACTAATTTTATAGAATAAGATTTTGGATTATAGTGCGAGTTGTGTAGATTATGTCATGTGTGTGCACATCTTAGGTACAACCAAACATAGTTTGGAATTTCGAGGATGAAATTCTTTTAAGAGGAGAAGAATGTAACACCCGCATTCTTTATTTTTCGTTAAGCCAAGTGTATTGCCTTTTCACGTTATAAAATCGTATTTTTAGTAACTATACGAGTTAAATTATTATTGATGTGCTTATGTGAGTAATAATTTTATTAAAAAGAACATTCTTGTCGCTACTAATATTATTATTATGAGTTCGAAAACGTTACGATGATTTTTAATAAGCCTTAGTAAGGGTTATTATCGGGTACTAAGTCGAGTAGGAACCGAATATGATTGGATTGTTAACCTTAGAATAAGTTTCGAGGTTTATTAAATTGAAGTTTGATATATTTGGGAACGAATAATCGACGAACGATTGTAATAATAATTGGGTTTAGAATAAGAGGTACGAGATTGGACTAGCGATTTTAGTTGAATGAACAATTGACAAAAAAAAAGAGAAAGAAAGGAAAAAGAAACCAAAGGCTGAGGCCCTTCTTTCACGGCAGAATCACGAAGAGAGGGGGGTTCTCTACCCTAGCCCCACGAAACACCAGAGAGAGAAAGAGAGAGGCGAAGACGGCGGACTACGGCAGCTCACCGGCAGATGGTGGCCAGCCATTGGTGCGACCTTCTACGCAACTTCCCGACGACCACTATGAAAACAGAGAGATATCGAGCGGGGGAGAGAAGAACCGTAAGAGAGAGAGAGAGAGAGAGAGAGAGAGAGAGAGAGAGAGAGTGTTAAGTCAAAAATCATGCATTGTTTTAATAATTATTTTGATTATATTATATATTATTTCGTTTAATTTACTTTATTTTATATATTTTTTCTGGTTTAGCATTAAGAAAATACAGAGGAGAAGAGAGGACGTCGAAGTTCGGGTTTCACATGCTTAGCTATCAAGACGGTCCAAAAATAATAATTATGGAGAATATTATTTCCATAATTATTTAATTGGGCTAGGATTTCAAGAGTTGGTGAAGAGTTAGAAGTCTTGAGGGAGAAGAAATCTAAGGAAGAAAGGAAGAAGGAAACCCTAATTACTAACCCTAATCACACCCCTCCTTCCTCTCCACCATAAATAACATCATCACCACACCCATATTGGATCATAATCCCTCATCACCTTCTTCCTCTTCTCCCCACATCATCATCACCATCTCCTCATCATCCCATATCATACACACATCCCTCTTGCTCACCATAATCTCAACACACCACAATCATCAATCATCTATTATCATCATCATCCCTCTCTACAAGCACCTCATGCCTCCTCCATATAATATCACGGTAGCAGCCTCACCATCATCCCTACCTTCACCTCGTCACCATACTCGTCGCCTTCCTCATCATATATCACCCACATCCACCCCATCAACCTCCTTAAAAAAAATGCTTAACACAATAAATCATCACATCACCTTCCCCAAGCTTCACGCAACATTCATGCCTAAGCCTTCTTCATAACCATCAATCATCACCGAGTAGTATTGTGCTACACTTTTTTTGTTTTATTTTTTTTGTATTCTATTTTGCTTAGTTTCAATCATGAATTATTTGGGTAAATTTGGTAATTTTATTCTTAATATGAGCGAGTAATTTTCTTGTGCTTAGTATGATCTATTTGAAACCATGCTAAATTAATTATTTTGAAACAAGTTTTATGCTTTATTGTCTAGTTGATTTTTATTTATGATTCTATAGCGATTAGTATTTATTGTGCATGATATTCGTATTATATTAATTAGAATGCATGCTAGTTAGTTTAGTACGAATTCATATGATAGTTTAAAGGATTTTAATACGTAAAAATTATCATCTTTTAAGCATTAGTATCACCCTAATTAATCATGGATGGCTCAAACCCGTCTCTTTTAATTAGGTAATTGTTATAGATCTTTGTTAAATCGATTTGCTGGTAAATTAGTTACAAAGTGTTAAATGATATTTTTCTAATTCTTAATACTCTAGTTTGATTAAATTTTTACGCTGGTGTAAAGATTATCAACTTAGTAGGGTTTACATTAGGGCTGGACCTAATTAAACTAGAATCTAAGGAAAAATGGGGAAGAATCGCTAGTGGATGTCTTCTACAGTTTAACTCATGAATGAAATTAACTTATGTGTTAATGATAAATATTAATTTGCATGGTGGATTGAGATTATACTAAGTATCCTTCATAAATTTGACAAATTTTGATCATTATTTGTTGCTTAGAGTTAATTTGATTAGTTTGTTCTATTTTTATTAGCGTCAATATAATTTCAATCGAACCCCCCCCCCAAAAGTATAGTCTTTTAGGAGTGTCTAGGTAATTTTAGATAGTTTAGATTTTGATTTTTGGAGTAGTTATAATTTTAGATTGATTTATACTCAATTTTAGTATTTCATTACCGGTTTGTTAGAAATTAGACTAAAAATAGTTATTTTTGTTCTTTTTCAATTTTTATCAGTTCCCAGAGTCTATTTAGTGTCCTAGTCTGCCCATATTTAATTTCGTAATTTTTGGAAGTTATTTGATAATTTTTCAGAATTATTTTGAGAAATTGATAAGTGCAGGTTTTTAGGTTATTAATTCTGAAAATTTCGATTTTTAATTTTAATTTACGATTATTAGGTGTGGTTAAGTCCAGAAAATTGTGTCCTAGAATTAGGGCAATTTTCTTGATTATTTTCATATTTTATATTTTTGCAGATTATTTTATGTCTAATTTTAGATTTAATATTCTGCATTGATTTTCCGTGGTAGTTTTCTGATTTGATTTTTCTGAAATTATTTAGATACAATTGAGGAGTTATAAGCTTACATACCTTAAGAATAGTATTTTAGGTTACTGTTTGATATTTTTAATATTTATTTTCTATTTATTATTTGCTGTATTGATTTTTAATTAGAATTTCAGTTACTATTCCAATTTTATTTTTCTAGATTATTTAGGAAAGCTTTTTACTGTTTTCTTTCCAGTATATAATCCAAAATATTTAGGAGCATCATTGGGTGTTTTTTTAGATTTTTATTCGTTAGATTTTAATTATTTTAGAATTATTAAAGTTAGATTTAATAAATTGAATTAGTGAAATCATTTAGTATTAAGCTAGCCTTTTTAAAGCAATCTTTCCTCGTGGATCGATCCCTACTTCCCTATGCTATAAAAAGTATTTAATAACCGAAGTAGTGGTTAAATTTGTAGCTCTCGACAAGCTTAACAGAGAGAGAGAGAGAGAGACAGAGAGAGAGAGAGAGAGAGATTTAGGCCACACACCATCAACGTCGGTGGGGCGACGACCACGCATCACGAGCGAGGTGTTTCCAGTGGGGGGTTGAGTTCGGCAACCACCATAGCGGCAAGCAGAGAATGATGGTCGGAAGAGAAGGAGAGCTAGAAACGGTTCAGGCATATTCGAACTAGGCTGTGAAAATGGGTCAAAATCTTAGTTTTGAAGCATCAAAATTGAGCCTCAAAGGCCTATTCAAACAGGCCCTTAGCTTGGAATCGAGGTAGGTGTTTCTTACCTCCTAAATATTAGTAATTTCGAAAATCTTTTAGCCCTTAAGTTATGATGCATGTCAGTTTAGGATTAGTTAGATTGATTAGGGTTATGCATGTTCTATTTCAGCTAAATTTAGTTTAAATCGATGCATGTTAGTTTAGAATTAGTCAGACGAATTGGACTGATTTTTATGCCTAAGATTGCCCTAAATTGATGTACGTTAAGTTTAGTTAATTCGTACCTGAAAGTGATTTCGAAATAACCTAAAATGCCTTGAACGGATATATGTTAGTTTAGTTAATTAATGCTTGAAAATGGTTACGAATCAATATATGTTAGTTTAGTTAATCCATGCT
>JAKOGI010002969.1:60000-62500 GCA_029747015.1 Carnegiea gigantea | reverse complement strand
AGATTGTTATGTATTTGTGTCCTAGATGCATCTCCCTTGTTGGATATACCTAGTGTTTGCTTGAGGACAAGCAAAGATTTAAGCATGGGGGAGTGATGAATGTTATATTTTCATAGAATTTTATAAGTGTTTGGGAGTGCCCATATTCCTACTATTTCGCTTGGTTTTGCTTGTGTTCCAGAGTTTTTGCAGATTTTGACTTTGTAAGCCCAGTTATGTTATTAGAATGAATATTTTTAGGCCTTGTGGATCAAAGAAGATAGCAAAAGAGGCCAAAGACACCCAATACAGCAAAACCGTGGCCAGTACCATGGTTCAAGACTTTCCAACAAGAAGCAGCAAAAGGAGCAAGTTAGAATGACTGAGGAAGAGTTCACCACGGCCTTTCCATGGTGGGCCCCGTGGTCTATGATGTCCCCTGTTTCCTCGGGTTTACTATATTTCATCACAATTGTTCGTGTTCTAGGTGTTTAGATGGTTTTGTAGACTTCATTTCCACCATAAAAAGCGATTTTAGTGCTTCATTTATCTCTATTCCATTCCACTCTTCAAGGTCCATCATCTAGATTAATCTAGTGCTTCATTTATCTCTATTCCATTCCACTCTTCAAGATCCATCATCTAGATTAACATTTAGATTAGATTAGAGGAAGAGATAGTGAATTGAAGTGAAGATTTGCAAGGATTCCATCTTGGGTTTGCAACGACGGTTCAAGCACAATCTTAGCTAGGCATTTCTTTTCTCTTCTCCTCTCTTCTCTTCTCTTTTCTCATTTTAGATTTACTTTTTGTAATTTGGATTATGAATTTCTTGTTTTGATTTTGGATTTATGTAAATAACAGTTTTTTACGATTCAATGTTCATCTCTTTGAGTGTTTTAAAATGTTGGATTGTTCTATCGAATCTTAGGCATTTATTATCTTGTGAGAAATTTGACCACTTTCCTATATATTTGGGGTATTGGATGAAGACCTAAAGCGTGAAATTCAGTACTAGAATCCTAGGATTTGACTTGTTTGTGTATGGACTTAATAAGTCATACCAATTGAGAAACCATGAATATGATAATCACCTACTTAATGAACCCAAACAAATCAAGAGCCCTTGAGAAATAATAATTGATTAGATTTAGGTATTTCACTTCACCTTGAAAGAGGGTTGTGATACTTCGATTGTCAATTTTAAAATAATTAATTAAGGAAGAAGTGGTTGATTGATACATGGATTGAGAGATTACCTGTTTTGCCTAATTCCAAGATTATTTATTCATTAGATTAGATAGTTGAATAGTTTAATTTCAAATCTCAAATTTACACTTAGTCTATCTTAAGGGGATAAAGCCCAATATATCAACCTAGTCCTTGTGGTAGATGACCTTTATTTGCTATAATGCCACCGTACGCTTGCGGCCCTATTAAATTTTTAGCGACGTTGCCGGAGACTTGTGTCAAATATTGGATTCTTCCCAATAGGTTTAACTAAGCTTATTGTTTTTGTTTGAAAAAAAAAGAAAAAAATTTGAAAATTAAAAAAAATTAAAAATTTAAGAAAAAAACAATGGCAATTTTCCATTTCCCCACTTCGAGCATGAATTATTTTATAGGTATTTTAGAGGTTTGCATACTTTTCTTACTCAATGTGGTTATTGTGTGCGTAAATAGGAATTTTCGGGCACTGTTGATGAGGGTGCAAATAGTAAAACCCGTGCTCTTTTAGAGTACTAGGATTGTCTTGGTAAAAATTTTGATGAGGCATGTTATTTACTTGAGTGGATTACTTGGGATTCATTTGAGTTTGAGAAGACTAGTCATATTTCTGGATATTCATTTTGTGATCCTTGTACATTCTATGCTAGATTTGATTATGCCCCCCTTTTGGTGTGACTTGTGTAATTCTTCTGACAATGCTATGAATTTGCGTATTTATTACGTATATTATGCTCAACATGACTTTGCATCACTCAAGGATAATACTGATGTTGTCCTTACCTCACCTGATTCATCCTTCCCTTTAGTTCAGTGCACGGGGCTCGAGATGGGTGAGCTTTTGGGGTAGTTGCTAGATTTAGTGTTGTTGATGCACTTTGATTCGGAAGATACTTCAGATGAGGTGCATGATCTAGACAAGACTACTTTGTAGGGGTTACATGATGTGTTTGTACATGAGGAGTCTCCTAACCTTGGTTTGGATGATAGTGTTCTCCCCAATCTCATTGTTCTTGCCCATGCTTCCCCCGAGCGTTCATTACCCACTCCTCTCCATGAGTATTACATTGATACACCCATTGATAATCCTATGTTTTGTGATGCTAATGTTGATTTGGGCTCTAAGGATAACATGTTTGGTACAGTTGGTGGAAATGTTGATGATTATGCAACCCTAGGTTACTTTAGAGGGTATGATCCCTCCATTGACCCTTATTGTGTATGCTTAGAGGACTTGGTTCGGAAAGACTACATTCCTTAATCCTTCCTATGATTTTTCTAAGGCCTTTGCTAA
>JAKOGI010002969.1:0-55000 GCA_029747015.1 Carnegiea gigantea | reverse complement strand
CTGACGAGGGTTAAGGTCTAATTCAATTGCCATCCCAGGAGCAAGAGCTTAGCGAGAGCGATAGTCTCACTAGGGGTTAAGAATATATCTCACCCAACTAGCACATATGATGATCTTACGCTCAGAGTATTTTCCTAATAAGTGAGAAAAGCAGTCGACATTTGGCCAGTTAAACTATTTTAGAAAGAAAGAAAGTTTTTAAGGGCCATTAAGAGGCCAGTTCAAATGAGATTCGAATAGTTTTTTTAAGGGTCATTAGAGGACCATTATGAAAGAGATTCTTTTAAAGAATATGAGCTTTAAGAGGCTATGAAAAAAGTTTTTAAGATCCTCCAGAGGCAAAGTGAAGTGTTTTCAGAAAAAGAAAGGAAGATTTTTGTGCATATCTTGTGTTTAAGATACGAAGTACCGTATGAATGAAATTCCAAGTAAAGCATGGCCATATCCTTGTAATGCATCGAGCATATAAGTTTAAATGCACATCTTTGTGAAAGAAAGTTCCTTGCATAATCTCTACTCCATGTGTTTAAGCATCTCACATAAGTGAATTGGGTAGACAAGGCATAAATCACGTATTATACCACACAGCCTATAGTTGGAAATTAAAGAAGTTCTCTGTCATTCAGAAAGAAGAAAGGAAGATCTTGTAAGACCCACCTTCTTTGTTTTAAGTTAACCTGACTGTATTGTCTTTTTGCAATATAAAATTCATATTTTTATTAACTATGCGTGTTAAATTATTATTGATGTGCTTATGTGAACGATAATTTTATTGAAAAGAATTATTATTGCTATTATTGATTTTAAAGTTAATTTTTGCTATTTGTGTCTCTAAACTGTATCAATAGTTTGATTTAGTGGTTTCCCGAGTACGATTAGGTTGTTAACCTTAGAAGTAGTTCGATGTTTAATGAATCGAACCTTGACGTATTTGGGAACGAATAATCGATGAATGGTTAGGTTAACTATTATTGAATTTAGAATTTGGGACACGAACTAGCGGTACTGATTCCTAAGCAACTTGGAATAAAAACATAAAGAAAGAGAAAGAGAGGGGTATTTTAGTAATCTTGCACATGACCTCCTTTCTCCTTCCTCTTCACGCGACCCCTCCCCCTTACCCGACATCCATCTCTCTTCTCTCTGCATTTCACGTTCTTTATCTTCTCCTCCGTGCTCACGGCTAAAAGCACCGGAATTCCTCTAAGTTTTTGGCCTCACCCAGCTCGAAAACCTCCATAATCCACCTCTTTAGCCTCAGTCGAACCCTATGCTACAAATCTAGTACAAATTCGAAGGATTTAGGCCATGTTTCAGTGAATGGGGCTGCGATTTGACCCCCCAAATGCAAGCCCAAGCTTGGTCGAGCAACCTAGTGTCTAGTTGCGTCGAATCCTCTACAAACTGGGAGTAATTCGAGGCCCCAAGCACCCACCATGAGTTCAAGTTAGGGGGTGAGCTTTTGGGTGAATTTAGGGTTCGAAATGCGCGGGTTTAGGCATAGTATTGGGCTTATTCGCACGTTAATGAGCAAGAGCCGGGGGATTGGAGTTGTTCGAGCCCTAGAGTCGAGCCAGTGGCCTTGGATTCGAGCCTTTAGCTTGGAGTCCCGATGGGTGTTTCTCGCCTCCTAGTTATTAGTATATTCGAAAACGTTTTAGCCTAAACGATGATGCATGTCAGCTTAGGTTTAGTTTATTTCATGAAATATGTAATGAGAAACTATGCATGTTAAGTTCGATGGAATACATGCCTGAAAACTTAGTTCGAAATGAGTTATGTATGTTTAGATTCGATTCAAGTGAATTCAGTTATTACATGCCTGAAAATATAGTTCGAAATGAGTTATGCATGTTTGGGTTCATTCAAGTGAATTCAGTTATTACACGCTTGAAAATATAGTTCGAAATGAGTTATGCATGTTTAGATTCGATTCAAGTGAATTCAGTTATTACATGCCAGAAAATATAGTTCGAAATGAGTTATGCAGGTTAGGTTCGATTAAAGTGAATTCAGTTAATGCAGGCCTGAAGGTTTGACTTGAATAGTAACTTTGATATGATAAATGAACGCCTAGAATCGTATTATGCTTAAATGACTTAAATAGGTTCGAATAGTAACTTCGATATAATAAACGAATGCCTAGAATTGTAATCTGCTTAAATGACCTAATTACATTCAAATAGTAACATCGATATGATAAATGAATGCCTAGAATCGTACTATGCTTAAATGAGGCAAATGGGTTCGAATAGTAACTTCGATATAATAAACAAATGCTTTGATTCACATTATGCTCAGTTGGTTTAATTAGGCTTGAATAGCAACTTTGATATGAGGAACGGAACCCTTGATTCCATGTTTGCCTAATTGGTTAATGTATGCCTGATTAGTAATTTCGATATAATGAACGAACGCCTTGATTCATATGAGGCTTAGTTGGCTTAATTAGGCCTGAATAGTAGCTTTGATACAATAAACAAAACCCCTGAATCAATGTTGCTTAACTAGTTATTTTATGCCTGAATAGTAATTTAAAATGACATAGGTATGACATGCTTAATTCCTAAACGTAAGTCATGAATGTTATCGAGTTTCATGCTTTGTTAGTTTAATATGATTCATTAAGTGCCTGCTTCAAGTTGATGCGATATAGATATATATGTATATGTGTTTATATATACTATAATGCATCGCTGGATGGTGCTACTTGCCCAGGTAAGTGCATAAACCCTATTACATGTCTTTTTATAAACTTGCATGATAATATGTAATGATTACTAAATTGATAACCGAGATGGTAGTTGGATCATTTGAGGTAGAACTATGAGTGGTTCGAGATTCTTTGTGGTACGGTGCTTGTGAGGAGAGAGCCTGGGTTATGAATTAACCTCAATCGTGTGGATTACGAGGCCGTGTGTGGCTCATTATGTTGTTGAAATGATTATGAAGTGCTTGAACGCAATACATGTAAATCCCTCCCCTTCTACGCTGTTAAGATGCATTATACGTGTGAAGGTGTCGTTTTTAAAAAGGATATTTCTCGTGTTTCAAAACAATAATAGCCATGACTATTAGCAATCAACGACCTATTTTAGCTATATGAACTTCGTTTTAGGAGTGAACTCACTTGAACGGAGGCATCCCTAAAGAATTTGATTGAAAAGGAAGTGCGATGTGTGAAAAAAGGATTTCGCTATGCGAGGTAGCAAAATTATTAGCCGTTATGGCCCATACGCTTTCAATTGGCTAAGATAATGTGCTTCGGACAATCTGTTATGAATGGTTATGTTAGCCCAGGGGATAAGTCCTGGTACTAGGAGACCCTAGAAGACCCTGACGAGTGTAATGGTCCGATATGTTATATGTAGCCGTCCGGGGAGTAAGAGCTTAAGTGTGAGCGTTAGGCCTCACTATGGGGTTGAGAATAGATCTCACCAAATCAGCACCCTATAATGATCTTATGCAAGATATATTTTCCTAATAAGTAAAGAAAAGTAGTTGGCATTTTGCCATTTTAAGTATTTCAGAAGAAAGAAAGTTTCAAGGGCCATTAAGAGGCCAGTTGAATGAAATGTGAAAAATTATAAGGGTCATAATGCAACCAATGCGAAAGAGATTTCTTTTAATAAAAACGAGCCTCAAAGAGGCTATGAAAAGAGTTTTTATGGGCCTCAAGAGGCTAAACAAAGTGTTTTTAAGAAAAGAAGAAACGTTTCTGTGTATGTCCTATGCTTTTCTTATGAATGAAATGTGAATGAGATTTCAAGTAAGGCTAAGCAAAGTGTTTTCACAAGAAGAAAGAAAGATGCTTGTGTATATCATATGAATGAGATCTAAGTAAAGTATGCTAATGAAAATAAAGCTTTATGTGAATATTCCAAGCATAACTTCTGAATGAGATGCTAAGTAAGATACGATTATGAAAAAGAAAGCCTTATGAGCATATTTCATGCATACCCTATGAATGAGGTTGGAATAAGACTTGAAAATTGTGTGTGCCTTATGTATATCATATGAATGAAATGCCATGGAAAGTATGATTATGAAAAGAGATAGCTTTATGTGTATATCATATAAATGAGGTTTCATGCATAGTTTAAATGGAATGCTAAGAAGTTATGTTATAGAAAAGAAAGACCCCTATGCTTAGCCCTCGATGCTTGCTTACGTGCTTAACTGCTTGTTATTAAAGAAACTTAGTCCTTCATGGACCTAGAAATATGTTTGAGTGGTTAAAATGAAGTATATATTTATTGATCATTCCATAAGGATTTTATAAATGCCTAATATTATAGGAAAGTATGAATACGTGATGTGTGACTATTAAAGATATTATTGCCTGCAACGGTTTTGGCTTTAAGGAGGTTGGGGGACACTCACTGAGCGTGTGCTTGCTCATCCCACTGCTCTTTCCCCTTTTCCCCAAGGTTTTCTTTGTGACAGGAAGAAGTTGAGTCAGCTATATCAAGATGGAGTCTATTCTCGCTTGCAAGGTGTTATGTGTGCCTACTTATGTCTTTAATGAAGTCATGTAAAGTATTCTTAGTTTGTAAACATTTGTAAATAATTACTCTAGTTCATGTAATGCATATGGTATGAAGGTCGCTCTGTATAGCCGTATGAGCCAACCATCTAATTAGTTAGATGTTTTCTTGGTCAGAGTTAGTTATGATTTGGGATGTAAACCCCAATACTCCGGTTGTGTGAACCATTGAGTTGTATCTTTCATTTCTTCTTTATTAATAAACTATTCTGTTTGGTGTACTCCGAGCTAGTGGCTCATTGAGTTGTGAACTCCCGCGTATAGCCGTTGAGCTTCTTTTAAATGTTTTACGCTTCCGCTGGTTTGCAGGGCTTTATTATAAGGCTTTTAGTCTGGAAACAGTCATTCTTTAGGGGAAACTCTGTCTGTTTCATCCCAAAAATTTTAAATAAAAAGTTAAGAAAATGTAACGCTCCTGGCCCTAAGGGCTGGGGGTGTTACATTGATGGTATCAGAGTAAGGGTCCTGCGGCCATAGGCCGCGACCTGAGTCTTGCATCTCATATAGTTGCCTAGGAATGCGTCCACAGTGATGTGATATATGCCTGCCTTGTGTGCAAATGTGAGTTTTAGGTGAATGTTGGCGCGTTTACCTAGTTAGGTGCGGCTTCAGTGAGCTAATTGGTAGGATGAAAGAACTGTAGAACGAGTGACTCGTATTTTTGTGGATAAGTTAAGTCTTAGCTCAATCGAAAGTTTAAAGAACATATGTTTTGAATTTGAATGATTGGAAAAGCCTTAACTCTAAGCTTATCTTTGCCCCTGACGTACGATTTGCTCCTCGGGCCCCATAATGGAGTGAGCAGACGCACTCAATGGTTGGTAAGGAATGAGCTAAACGCAGTTAAGCCATTCTTCTTTCAAAACATAGAGACCTTGAAAGTTGAGATCCTTCCTAAATAGTGAGTTAAGGTTTTTTTTCCGTATAAAAGACCTTTCTAATTCCATAGTTAGGCCTTACTGTTGCGTCTGAAGACTTGCATTTACTTTACAATGGTGTTCGTGCCTTGTTCCATGAGCATAAGCTTCTATGTGTAATTAGATGTATTGAATACTTACTTGTCAAGATGCATTCACTGCTTGATGTGTCCATAACCAGTTATGTGTTTTATGAATAAGTTGTTGCACTTCTTGATGTTTGCTTGACTTAGATTGGATTATTATATGACTTGGTCGTTTAGGTAATACAAGTCTTGTAATTCATAGCATGACATGACCCCTGACTCATTATTTACATTCCGTGACTTCTATAATTTCATGTTATAGCTAAGTAACTGTATGCGCCCGTGTTTGAAGCATGATGAGATGACCATAGAAACCTGTATTCATATATTCTTGCCCTTATTTGATTGATCAGAGTAGCGCAGCGTAAGCATATAGGCCTATAAGCCATAGACCCAAGACTTATCCTTTTACTATAGGTTGTAACTTAGGGTTTGCATTTACATACGATCATATAGGTACATTCTTACATGACAATGAATGAGTTTAAGTGTCTTCGAGTATCACCATGGCATACGTGTAGTGCTAAGCTCATAGCAGCTTATGTAGTTACTTTGGACTTGTTATCAAATAGTCATTGATGTGTTTTGTCAACGAATTATTTAGTAAATGCACTTTATGGTGTTTGCTTAGCTTGAGTTTGGTCAGGCATGTGGCTGAATTAGCCGAACAATTTAACTTGTGTGATTTATCAGGCAGTATGATCTCTGAGCCATTGTTTACACTCCATGAACTTTATTATCTTATGGTATAGCTTGAGTGGTTGTATACACATGGATTTAATGCATGATGTGATGACTGTGAGAGGCTGCATTCGTATGTGTTCACCTTTATATATTTCATGTTTTAGGGGGGAAGCATGATAATGTATCCAAGTGTCATGGCATGACATGATCGTGCTATCTTGTACCATATGTTACGTGATAAACTTCATGGGGGAACCTTAGAGTGTATTTTATTTCATTAGCTGACTTGCTTAATGCTATTAGTATCATGGGGTTGTTTTTGTTTTGGGTCGCAGTATTGTCATGCCACTGTTCTACATAATAATAGTTTGCGATCTTAGAGACCTACATTTACGTGAATATGTGATTGTCCATCTAGTTCGTGTGACACGATAATGTGCTAGGGGTGCTTGTGGTCGCATTGGAGTCTATACACCACTTGATCTTCGAATTATGAACTATGCATGATCTGGTGTGGGTTGGTTGTGTTGCATTATATATTTATGATATTCTTATAAGGGTGTAAATGGGTGTAGATTTATGTCTATGACCATGTCATCTTACTTACATGTTCTCAGTAAGTAGAGATAATCAGTTCTCTATGAAGACCCTATGGTTGAACTTTCCATTAGTTAAGCTATTACGATTATCTCGTCTACTTATTATCCTTTCAGCTCCATGCTCTGGCTGGAAATCTTTTGTGTAGTTTATTATAGTTCTAACATGAGACATAAGCTTAGGAGCTCTTAAGTAATTCTTTTACTAACTCCCATGTTGCTTGCTGTATTTATGCCCTGTAATTCACATGCTTGAGCAACTGTTTTGAAAATATGTGTATACAAATTAAGTACTTAGAAGCCTTCCTTCCCCCATGAAAACTACTAGTCCCGACGGGCAATCTCCACCCGAAACAACGTGCTTACAAGTAACATACTGAAACCCCACTGCCCATAAGCCTGCATTCTTAGCATGTCATTTTTCTTCCAAGTTCTTTCTTGCTTGCTAATTGATAGCACCATGAATTACTCCCAGTAATGTACAAGTTATAACCTTATAATAGTGATTGATGTCCCTCATAATTATTAGTCTTGCAGATGCTGAGTTATCTCATGTCCTTGCTACTTTGGTGTCCTTGCTACTTTGCTGTGATACGGAAGCCTTGGTTGACTAACTTGATTTTGAAATAATTCGATTTCTTCATGTCTCAAAATGAACTTGGTTAAGTTGAATGCCTTGATGTGACCTCGAATTATTATGTTTAAGTTGTCATACATGAAAAATCCTTTAAATGTCCGCTCATGTTGATGCGTAAGTGTAGAGTAATCGTTACGATTCTAGTATTGCTTAGATAAAAATTTTAAAGATGATGTTCATTTAAAATAAGTTTGATATGGTTATCCATGCCAACTCATTTGTCCCTCTTCAATGCGATTTATCCTCGGTGCCTAAATACAGTGAGTAGACACTTGAAGAGGATTAGCGAGGAGGAGACTGGACTTTTGCTTTTGATTTAAAAGAAGTAGTGTATGCTAAATGAAATCTTTTGAAAATCTACCGTGTAGATCATAGTTGTGTACATACATTCTAGAAAAGACCGAATTTAGGTTTAGAATTTCGAGGACAAAATTCTTTTAAGGGGGAAGAGTGTAAGACCCGCCTTCTTTATTTTAAGTTAACCTAACTGTATTGCCTTTTCGCGATATAAAATTTGTATTTTTATTAACTATATAAGTTAAATTATTACTGATGTGCTTATGTGAATGATAATTTTATTAAAAAGAATTGTTATTACTATTATTGATTTTAAAGTTAATTCGTGCTATTTGTGTCTCTAAACTGTACCGATAGTTTGATTTAGTCGTTTATCGAGTATAATTAGGTTGTCAACCTTAGAAGTAGTTCAATGTTTAATGAATCGAACCTTGATGTATTTGGGAATGAATAATCGATGAATGGTCAGGTTATCGATTATTGAATTTAGAGTTTGGGATGCGAACTAAGCTAGCGGTACTGATTCCTAAACAGCTTGGAATAAAAACATAAAAAAAGAGAAAGTGAGGGGTATTTTAGTAATCTTGCGCATGACCTCCTTTCTCCTTCCTCTTCACGCGACCCTTCCCCCTTACCCGACATCCATCTCTCTCCTCTCTGCATTTCACATTCTTTATCTTCTCCTCCATGCTCACGGCTCAAAGCTCCGGAATTCCTCTAAGTTTTTGGCCTCACCCAGCTCGAAAACCTCCATAATACACCTCCTTAGCCTCAGTCGAACCCTATGCTGTAAATCTAGTACAAATTCGAAGGATTTCGGCCATGTTTCAGTTGAATGGGGCTACGATTCGACCCCCTAGACGCTAGCGCAAGCTTGGTCGAGCAACCTAGCTTCTAGTTGCTTTGAATCCTCTACAAACTGGGAGTGATTCGAGGCCCCAAGCACCCACCACGAGTTCAAGTCAGGAGGTGAGCTTTTGGGTAAATTTAGGGTTCGAAATGCGCGCGTTTAAGCATAGTATGGGGCCTGTTCGTGCGTTAATGAGCAAGAGCCGGGGGATTGGAGTTGTTCGAGCCCTAGAGTCGAGCCAGTAGCCTTGGATTCGAGCCTTTAGCTTGGAGTCTAGGTGGGTGTTTCTCGCCTTTTAAGTATTACTAGATTCGAAAACGTTTTAGCCTAAACGATGATGCATGTCAGCTTAGGTTTAGTTCATTTCATGAAATATGTAATGAGAAACTATGCATGTTAATTTAGATGGAATACATGCCTGAAAAACTTAGTTCGAAATGAGTTATGCATGTTTAGATTCGATTTAAGTGAATTCAGTTATTACATACCTGAAAATATAGTTCGAAATAAGTTATGCATATTTAGGTTCGATTCAAGTGAATTCAGTTATTACATGCCTGAAAACATAATTCGAAATGAGTTATGCATGTTAGGTTCGAATAGAGTGAATTCAGTTAATGCATGCCTGAAAGGTTGACTTGAATAGTAACTTCGATATGATAAATGAATGCCTAGAATTGTATTATACTTAAATGACTTAAATAGGTTCGAACAGTAACTTCGATATAATAAACAAATGCCTAGAATCATAATCTGCTTAAATGACCTAATTAAGTTCAAATAGTAACATCGATATGATAAAGGAATGCCTAGAGTCGTACTATGCTTAAAATGAGGTAAATGAGTTCGAATAGTAACTTCGGTATAATAAACGAATGCCTTGATTCATATTATGCTCAGTTGGTTTAATTAGGCTTGAATAGTAACTTTGATATAGTGAACAGAACCCCTGATTCGATGTTTGCCTAATTAGTTAATGTATGCTTGATTAGTAATTTCGATATAATGAACGAACGCCTTGATTCATATGAGGCTCAGCTGGCTTAATTAGGCTTGAATAGTAACTTCGATACAATAAACGAAACCCTTGAATAAATGTTGCTTAACTAGTTATTTTATGCCTGAATAGTAATTTAAAATGACATGGGTATGACATGCTTAATTCCCAAACGTAAGTCATGAATGTAATCGAGTTTCATGCCTTGTTAGTTTAATACGGTTCATTAAGTGCCTGCTTCAAGTTCATGCGATGTAGATATATATGTGTATGTGTGTATATATGCTATAATGCAGCACTGGATGGTGCTGCTTGCCCAGGTATGTGCATAAACCCTATTACACATCCTTTTATAAGCTTGCATGATAATATGTTATGATTACTAAATTGATAATCGAGATGGTAGTTGGATGGTTTGAGATGGAACTATGAGTGGTTCGAGGTTCTTTGTGATGCGGTGTTTGTGAGGAGGGAGCCTGGGTTGTGTATTAACTGCAATCATATGGATTATAAGGCCGTGTGTGGCTCATTGTGTTGTTGAAATGATTATGAAGTGCCTGAATGTAATAGGTGCAAATCCCTCCCCTTTTATGTTATTAAGATGCATTATGTGTGTGAAGGTGTTGTTTTGAAAAAGGATGTTTCTCGTGTTTCAAAACAATAATAGCCATGACTATTAGCAATCAATGGCCTATTTTAGCCATACGAACTTCTTTTTGGGAGTGAACTCGCTTGAAAGGGGGAATCTCTAAAGAATTTGATTGAAAAGAAAGTGTGATGTGTGAAAAAAGGATTTCGCTGTAAGAGGCAGCAAAATTATTAGCCATTATGGCCCATATGCTTTCAATTGGCTAAGATAATGTGCTTCGGACAATATATTATGAATGATTATGTTAGCCTAGGGGATAAGTACTGGCACTAGGAGATCCTAGAAGACCCTGACGAGGGTAATGGTCCGATATGTTATATGTAGCCATCCCGGGAGTAAGAGGTTATGTGTGAGCGTGAGGTCTCACTATGGGGTTGGGAATAGATCTCACCCAATCAGCACCCTATAATGATCTTATGCCAGATGTATTTTCCTAATAAACAAAGAAAGCAGTTGGCGTTTTGCCATTTTAATTATTTCAGAAGAAAGAAAGTTTCAAGGGCCATCAAGAGGCCAGTTGAATGAAATGTGAAAAGTTATAAGGGTCATTATGCGACCAATACGAAAGAGATTTCTTTTAATGAAAACGAGCCTCAAAGAGGCTAAGCAAAGTGTTTTCAAGAAAAAAAGAAAAGTCTCCTGTGCATGCCCTGTGCTTTTCTTATGAATGAAATGTGAATGAGATTTCAAGTAAGGCTACGCAAAGTGTTTTCACAAGAAGAAAGAAAGATGCTTGTGCGTATCATATGAATGAGATCTAAGTAAAGTATGCTAATGAAAATAAAGCTTTATGTGAATATTCCAGGTATAACTTCTGAATGAGATGCTAAGTAAGATACGATCATAAAAAAGAAAGCCTTATGAGCATATTTCATGCATGCCCCATGAATGAGGTTTGAATGAGACTTGAAAATTATGTGTGCCTTATGTATATCATATGAATGAAATGCCATGAAAAGTATGATCATGAAAAGAGATAACTTTATGTGTACGTCAGATGAATGAGGTTTCATGCATAGTTTAAATGGAATGCTAAGAAGTTATGTTATGGAAAAAAAACACCCCTATGCTTAGCCCTCGATACTTGCTTACTTGCTTAACTGTTTGTTAGTAAAGAAACTTAGTCCTTCATGGACTTAGAAATATGTTTGAGTAGTTAAAATGAAGTTTATGTTTAGTGATCCTTCCATAAGGGTTTTTTGAATGCCTAATATTATAGTAAAGTATGAATACATGATATGTGACCATTAAAGATATTATTGCTTGCAACGGTTTTGGTTTTATGGGGGCCGGGGGACACTCACTGAGCGTGTGGTTGCTCATCCCACTACTCTTTCCCCTTTTCCCCCAGGTTTTCTTTGTGACAGGAAGAAGTTGAGTCAGCTATGTTAAGATGGAGTCTATACTCCCTTGCAAGGTGTTATGTGTGCCTACTTACATCTTTAATGAAGTCATGTAAAGTATTCTTAGTTTGTAAATGTTTGTAAACAATTATTCTTGTTCATGTAATGCATATGGTATGAAGGTCACTCTGTATGGCCGTATGAGCCAACCATCTAATTAGTTAGATGTTTTCTTGGTCAACATTAGTTATGATTTGGGATGTAAACCCTAATACTCCGGTTGTGTGAACCATTGAGTTGTATCTGTTGAATTCTAAGAGTACACGACCACAAGAGGGGGGTGAATTGTGGTGTCCGATTTTCGCCTATTTACTGACAAACAGCCTTAGACCCTGATTACAGAGACTGTTTCTGAATGACGAACAATCTTGGGCCTTGTTTGCAGTGGCTGTTCCCAATTGGTTCAGAAGCGAAAATCAAGTAGATAAAAGCGGAAATAAAGCACACACGATTTTTACGTGGAAAACACCTCTAGCCCAACTGAGGTGTGAAAAACCA
Organism: Carnegiea gigantea; assembly: GCA_029747015.1. Lineage (NCBI taxonomy): Eukaryota > Viridiplantae > Streptophyta > Magnoliopsida > Caryophyllales > Cactaceae > Carnegiea > Carnegiea gigantea. Next base: position 42,840 of record JAKOGI010002969.1, on the reverse strand, counting down.
CGACCTACCTCGTGTAGGATTTGACCACTTCACTAACGGGCTGAACACGTTACAAAAGTAACACTCCTTGTTACAGCTTGTAACCCACGTAACCTTCTTCTCTAAGACAGGTTACACCACGTCCAAATCTCTCTAGATTGGACACGTCCAAAGTCCACACGACTAAGGACACACTCACTCACTTTTGATCTGAGATCAAGGATACAAAACACCTTACTGGGGTGCTTCTGACTTAAGCAGATGTAAGGTACAATGAAATCCTAGTATGCCAATAGTTTTGAAAGCTCAATTTTTGCACAATCTTGTCACGGTTTTTTCTTTTGAAATGTAGCTCCAGAAATCTCAATGTGTTTGTGAAAGAAACCGATTTTTCCCTTGTGTATCTCTACCGAAAGGAGTGAAAAGATTTTCTTATTTAAGCAAGCAAACCCAACGGCTAACTCCTTCAAAAAAGATAGAAAAATCTTCTGATTTTAGCAGCTTAGAAGATTTCTTCAGATTTCCAACGGCTAGGAACAAAGAAGATAAGATTCTCCTAAAATATAGGGATTTGATACTCACGGGATAAAAACTGATTAGCCACTTAATATAGCCGTGTAATTTAGCCCAAAAAAAGGATAAAAATCTTGGTTTCAAAATTTGAATCAATCATGGCCTAAAAATAAGGAATAAAGATTTTTCGGATTTTGAAAAAAATCTCTAGCAAAAATGGTTTTGCAATCTGCTACATATATATAATAAATAATAATCTTTTTAGGACTTAACTAATCAGCCTAGGATTTCATAAAAGGATTCTTAGAGCAGCCAGCGAACCAAAAGAAATTTTTAGGTAAAACGGATGTGGCCGCTACAGTTTTAGGAACACCCTAGGCACTCTGTTTGCAGGGTTATTTAGAAATGGTGTTCTGAAGCAAATCTCGAAAACCGTTTCAAGAAGTGTTAGATTGAGACTTTCAAGATTGGCATATTAACAAGAATCTAAAAGATAAAACCTAAATCAAATCGAGACTTCTTGTTGTAAGAATTAGTCATCTTGTCGAGGATGGATGTGCAACTCCAAACACCTTGGTCACCTTGATTACTCGGGTGATCTTGTATCGCTGAATGTAGGAACTTGGTCTTTAAGACTTAGTCAGCTGTTGTCGAGATTTGTTGTGTGCTGATCTTTGTGTCACTGAAGCTTGGAACCTGTTCTTAAAACGTGTTCTCAACATTTAATAGACAGAACAGGCAAGTAGGATCAATACAAACAACTGTGTAGGACCTGTTTGGAGAGCTTGTTTAGAACAACATTACTCAAGCAAGTATGCTACACTTGGATTTGTTATCATCAAAACTTTATACAGTTAGTTCAACAATTTCCCCCTTTTTGATGATGACAAACCAAGTGACCATATTGACAAGAAAAAGATTTTATTTTCGTAAGTGCCTTGAGTGCTAATATATATCCACACAGGTGCTAGGTCAGTCAAAAAACATATGTGAGTATAAAGACTAATGACTCAACCGTTCAACTCAACCAACCGTTCAACTCAACCTAGGTCCACTTCCCCCTTTTGGCATCATTAAAAAGGTACAAACAACAGCCAGAACATGGTGTTTGCAAGTGAATCACATAAGACATAGCAAGAGATAAGCAAGATATAACAGAACCAGATATGTCATTGAAAGTCCGGAAGGTGCAATACAAAAAAAAAAAAAGGAAACTCAGAAAGAGACGGGGAAGAGAACTCTAGGAAACATCCGATGAGAACAGGTTACAAGGGTTGATTATGGCTGCGGAGGAGGGAGGGAGGAGAGAAGGGCTAGGAGATCTTCATGACGCTTGGCAGATAGTGCCTTCTCTTCTTCCAGGGTAGCCTTGACGGCTGTGAGCTCATCCTTGAGGCGGGAGTTATCCTCTAAAACAGCCTCAACTTTGACTGATGACCTCCCAGAAACAGGAGATCTGGGTGTTCGGCTCCCCTGTTTGGAGACCGAGCCCTCAGCCAGAGTATATCCACACCCCATGAGGGTGTCACTCCCTATCTCATCAATCACTTAAGTAGCCACCCTCCTTTTGAGCTCTATCCCAAAGTGCTCAAAAACCCTCGTCAGTAGAAAATCATACCCAAGATTATGTGCCCGGGTGGTGTTTGCAATACGCCCAATATGGCGGATCATAAGAACAGGAAGGTTGATGGGTTCCTCCTTATCCAAAAGATCCACCAGGCACTGATCAAGAGCATCAGCCTGGTTTCTACCTTGACCTCTTGGGACGATGTTCTTTATGACAAACATAAAGAGCCGTTGGTGCAGAGAGGTCATCTCACCCTTCTTCACGGATGTGGGTGTTTGCAGGCCCTGGTTTTGACTCAACCGCTGTGAAAGCTCCAGCAGCCTGACTGTCCCTAGGACAGACTTATCCTCCCTCACATACACATCAAAGCCAAGTGAGGGAACACCCAAAATCGTACCCAGAGTTTGTGCATCAAATTGCACCTGTGTATCACCAATTTTACTTGTCACCACCCCTTTGGTGACAGCACAATTGGCATAGAACTCAGCCAATTCTGGTACAGAACACCCCAGCTGGGTGTTCGTGAAGAGGTCCAGCTAGTTCTGGGCACGCAGCTTCTGTAGGAACACCCCCAACCCCTGTTCCTCGAAAAATTGAACTCTCACTATCTTCCCCCTAACTATATTGTGCTTAAGCAGATGCGCAATCTTGGTAGAAACAGGAGAGGCAGTAGACTTTTTGGCTCTTTTGGGGGGAGGAACAGAAGAAGCAGTCTCGGGTTTAGCTGATTTTGAGACTGGAGCAGTAAAGGTCTTTCTTTTGCGAGGGGGGAGAGTGGAGGTTTTCTTGGAAGGAGGAGGAGGAGATTGAGTTTGTTCTTCTGAAGACTTGGAGAACACCGGGGTCCCCTGTTCAAAGAGGGTGTTCTCAGTAGCAGAGGAATCTGAAGAATCCTCAGAGGAAGAGGAAATTTTCTCTATTACCGGAGTAGTTGATTTTGTAGTACGCGGAGTAGACTGAAAAGCAATTCGGGTAGATTTGCGGGTTGGTTGGGCAGTTTTTGGAGGAGAGGGGGCTGAAGTTTTTGAGGTTTGAGGCCTTGGTTGTGGCCTTGATCTAGGCGTTCTGCTACGCCTAGCCACTGTTTTGACCCTTTTTCTCTTCTCTTCGGATTGAGGAATCGGAGTCACTGATTCGGTTGCTGCAGGAGGGATGTCCATGCCACTACTTCCCCCTGCCTCAAGAGATTGCTCAGCCGAGTCTCCTTGAAGACCAACTCCCAAATCGTCCTTAAACACCTCCTCATAGGACTCAGACCCTGTTTCGGGTACTGTTTCTTTTTCAGGAAACAGCCCAAAAGAACAGGGCTCAGAGAAATCAAAGAAACCAACATGGGACTCAAAGGCTTCATCTTGGGACCCAAGATTGCCACCAATTTCCCCAGTTGAAGCAAAGTTCTTTTCAGTGAGGGGACAAACAGTCGATCCCTCAAACACCACCAATTCCCAACCAAAATGGTAGGGAATATCTTTCAAACCCAAGCCCACTGATTTCAGGTCGACACTCTTCAAAAATCCAAAAGGTTTGAAGCTGATTGGGCGAGGAGGAGTGGAAGGTTTACCTTCTAGAATCGCCATTAAAAACGGCAAGAAGGCAACAGGGGCAAGACCTGTTTGTGAGGCTGGTGCGGGTGTCCTGCTACCCTGAGATTTTGAACTAGAACTTCCAGAGTCGTTGAAGGAAGCCATTTGAGCAAGAATTGGAGAGAGATTAGGGTTTGAGTGAAAGGAAATTGTCGGGTATTCGAGAGAGAGAGAGAGGTGTGATGAGAGAGAGAGGCAAATATTTGGAGATTTAAAGAGAGAGAGCACGCCAAATCTTTAAAGATTTACCCGTTACAACGGGTAGATCATTACTAGCCGCCCACGCATGCCTCGGGAAGGAGGAAAATTTAAAGGCTAGACACAACCTGTTTCACATACTAACAATCAAGGAGCGTACCTGTTCTTGCTGCTTGATCTTGGAGGAGATTCAATGGTAACAAGATAATAAAGGCAATCATATTAAATTTAAACGAATGCCAGCAGCTGCAAATAATGCACATATACTAAAATAGCACAGAATTGATTGCAAATAATTTTTATTAAACACATTGTACCTTCAACCTATGGAAGTTACAAACAGGGGGAGAGAACAGGGTACTTAGGTTGTTTCAATAAAACCTAGTTCAAGTCTATTTTTCTCACATTGATCTCTACTTAGCGCCTTGGTGAATATATCAGCAATTTGGTTTTCTGTGGCACAAAAATTCATTGAGATCAACCCTTTTTCAACATTGTCTCTTAAGAAATGATGAAGTATGTCAATATGTTTAGTTCTTTTATGTTGACACGGATTTTTGGCAATATTAATTGCACTTGTGTTATTACAAAAAATAGGTATGCATCCAGTGTCAACACAAAAGTCTTTGAGTTGTTGTGTTATCCATAGTAATTGAGCACAACATGAAGCAACTGCAACATATTCAGCTTCTGCTGTGGACATGGCAACTGAATGTTGTTTCTTGGTTGCCCAAGATACCAAACAAGGTCCAAGGAAATGAGCCATACCCGTGGTGCTTTTTCTATCAACCAGGAAGCCTGCATAGTCAGCATCAGCATATCCAACAAGATCAAAATTGCAACCTCTAGGATACCATAGAGCTAAATCAGGTGTATGTTTTAAATACCTTAGTATCCATTTAACAGCCTTAAGGTGAGTTTCTTTAGGATTAGACTGAAAACGGGCACATAAACCAACACTGAAAACAATGTCGGGCCTACTAGCGGTAAGGTATAAGAGTGACCCTATCATGCCCCTATAGAGTTTCTCCTCAACTGAGGGACTCCCATCATCCATTACCAACCTGGTAGAAGGCGAAATGGGAGTATCAATGGGCTTGGCCGACTCCATTCCAAAACGCTTAAGTAGTTCCTTAATATACTTTTGTTGATGGATCATGGTGTCGTTTGAAGTTTGCTTGATCTGTAGGCCTAAGAAGAAGTTAAGCTCACCCATCATGCTCATTTCAAACTCGCTCCTCATCATTTTTGAAAATTCATTGCATAAATCTTGATGAGTTGCCCCAAATACGATGTCATCAACATATACTTGGACAATCAACAGATGTTCCCCCTTAGATTTTAGAAACAAGGTATTATCTACCTTGCCTCTTCTAAAATCATTTTCAAGTAAAAAGCTTGACAATTGTTCATACCAAGCTCTAGGAGCTTGTTTTAGACCATAAAGAGCTTTGTCAAGTTGAAAAACATGGTTTGGAAATTCACTGTTTTCAAAACCAGTGGGTTGTTTGACATACACCTCTTCTTTACGGTATCCGTTTAGGAATGCACTTTTGACATCCATTTGATATAGCTTGATCTCCATATGAGCTGCAAAGGCTATTAGGATACGAATAGCCTCAATCCTAGCAACAGGTGCGAAGGTTTCTTCATAATCGATCCCTTCTTCCTGATTGTAGCCTTGAACCACCAGCCGTGCCTTATTCCTAGTGACTGTTCCGGACTTGTCCAGCTTGTTCTGAAACACCCACTTGGTTCCAATGATTGTTCTATCTGCAGGCTGGGGTACAAGGTGCCATACCTTGTTCCTTTCAAATTGGTAAAGCTCTTCTTGCATTGCTGTGACCCAATCTGCATCTGCAAGAGCTTCATTGACATTCTTTGGCTCAATGTTAGAGAGAAATACATAGAAAGCACAAAAATTCTTAAGCTTAGATCTCGTTTGCACCCCAATATTTATATCAGACAAGATTTGATCAAGGGGGTGTGAACGATGATGCTTCCAAGGTTGTGGAGTTAGGGGATCCACAGACACACTTTCTACTCTGGCTTGGATACTTGAAGAATCAGGTTCAGAAACAGCTCCTTAGCCTGTTCCTGCACCTGTTTGCAGGCCTGTTCCTGAGGAACTGGACTGGTGTTGTCCCGAACAGGGTTCAACGTTGCTTCCCCCTGTTTGGTCCTCACCTTGCCTGCCGTTCTGAGGAACAGCTTCAGGACCCGTTTTCTCCACGGTGTTCTTACCTTGTTCATCTTAGTGCAACACTTCTTTTCGAACAAGACCTAATTCAAATCCTTCCTCCTGTGCATCATTCTTGCTCAACGAGTTAGATTCATCAAAAAGCACATGCACACTTTCCTCAACACACAAGGTTCTTTTGTTAAACACTTTGTATGCCTTACTATGTGAGGAATAACCGAGAAATATTGCCTCATCACTCCTAGGATCAAACTTCCCTAAGGCATCCTTCCCATTGTTATGCACAAAACACCTACAACCGAATGTTCTTAAATGCATGATGTTAGGCTTTCTACCTTTGAAAAGTTCATAGGGAGTTTTGTTCAAAATAGGTCTAATCATGCATCTATTTATAATGTAGCATGATGTGTTCAAAGCTTCTACCCAAAAGTTCCTAGGAAGACCACTAGCAATAAGCATTGTTCTAGTCATGTCTTCTAGGGTGCGATTTTTGCGCTCAACCACCCCGTTCTGTTGGGGTGTTCTTGGGGCTGAGAAGTTATGATCAACACCATGTGCATTACAATAGTTTGTAAAGCTTGCATTTTCAAATTCAGTACCATGATCAGACCTTAAACTAACTAAAGAGTGTCCTACTTTCCTTTCAACCCTTTTGAGAAAGGCAATAAAATTCTCAAAAATTTCATCCTTGGATGCCAAGAACAGGGTCCAAGTAAATCGAGAGTAATCATCCACTACAACTAGCACATACCTCTTCCCACCTCTACTTGCTATCCTCATAGAACCACATAGATCAATGTGTAACATTTCGAGAGGTCGGGTAGTGCTAACACAATTTTTTGATTTAAAAGGCGAACTGACTTGTTTGCCTTTTGCACAAGCTTCACAAACCTTGTCATCATTGAATTTGATGGAAGGTAGTCCAACAACTAGGTCTTTGGAAACAAGTTTGTTCAAAAGAGTGAGACTTGTATGACCTAGTCTCTTGTGCTAGAGTATTATATCATCATTTAAAGCGCTCAAACAAGTTAGATTGTTTTGGGGAAGTGTGGAAATACATACTTTGTAAACATTTTTGTGACGCTTTCCCCTTAACACGACATCTCCTGTGTTTGAGTTTACAACCAAGCAACGTGTTGGTGAGAACACTACTAGGTTGTTCTTGTCACACAGTTGGGACACACTAAGCAGATTGTGCTTTAAGCCATCAACTAGATAGACATTATCAATTGAGTGGGAATGGGACTCACCAACCCTACCTATACCGATAATTGTCCTAGACTTGCCGTTTCCAAACGCCACACTCCCACCATCCGAAGTTGTAAGTGAGAAAAAGTTGGATTTTTCACCGGTCATATGCCTCGAACACCCACTATCAACATACCACAGCTGCTTGTTTTCAAGGTTGTTCCCTAGGCTGTTTGCTGGGTTGTTCTCTCTCACTTCAGCCTGCAAAATAAATCAAGGGTTAGTTTTGGGAACCCAGATCCACTTGGGTCCCATTCTTTTAGACAGATAAATATCATCTTTCCTAATCCAGATTTGTTTTACATAACCTTCATTTCTTTCAATGGCATACCTTCTTGAAGGACAAGTGTATCGATAATGACCGGTTTTACCACAATGAAAGCAAACAATATTTTCAGGTAATCCAACATACTTTCTATTGACTGGGTAAGAGGTCCTTTTAGGAGCAAAACCTAGTCCCTTTTTATTTTGACTGTGGTGAGTGTTTAGCCATTCAAGTGCTTTTGAGGACTTGTTCCATAGCCTGTTTGTGGCGAGATCAGATTCCAATTTTTTTATTTTCGCCAACAGGTTCTTGTTTTCAGCAAGTAAGGACTCAACCTTTTCTTTCAACTCTAGGGATTCCTTTTCTGCTTTGGCTAAAGTAACAGAGTGAGTCTCTTCTTTCAAGATCAAGGATTCCTTGAAGTTTTGGTGTAAAAAGGATATTTTCTTTTCAACCTCGAGTTTTTCACTCTTGAGGATCTCATTTTCTAGTTCTAGGTCTCGGACATCTCTTTTCAATTCTGCACAAGTATCCATCAATGAATACAACAATTCTTCAAGAGTTGCCTTATTGAGACCACGTACCTTGTTCTTGAGATCAGTAAGGCTGTTTGTTGACTCATCATCTGAATCCGTGTCACTTTGTGCCATGAGAGCTACAGCACCTTCATCAGTTTCAGACTCTTTTTCATCTTCAGAGGAGTCACCCCAGGCAGCCAACATTGCTTTCGAGAATCGTTTCCCAGAACTGTTTGCAGCTTGTTTTCTACCTTGTTTCCTGGGGTGTTCGTGCTCTTGCTCTTCTCGAAGTAAGGGACAGTTTTTCACTATGTGGTCTGTTTTGCCACATTTGAAACACCCAGTAAACTGTTCTCGGGGGGTGTTTCTGGTTTTGTTGAAATCCTTCCTTTTGTTGTTTTCTTTGACTTTCTTGAAGAATTTCTTGAACTTTCGAGTCATCATAGCCATCTCTTCTTCCTCAAGATCAGAATCATCATCTTCTTGTGCTTTTAAGGCAAGTCCTCGATCTTTCTTCATCTCCTCTTTCTGTTGAGAATTTTTTCTCAGTTCGTATGTTTGGAGATTACCAATCAACTCGTCTAGGGTGATCTTGTTCATGTCTTTGGCTTCTTGGATAGCTGTTACCTTGGCTTCCCATAATCGAGGCAAAATCCTTAGAATTTTCCTTACCAACTCTTCAGTGGTGAAGGATTTTCCCAGGGATTTTAACTCGTTTGTTATGTGAGTGAAGCGGGTATACATATCCATCACATTCTCACGATCACCCATATCAAACAACTCGTATTGTCTCATGAGTAACTCAATGCGTGATTGTTTGACTTGACTTGTTCCTTCATGAGCTACTTGTAAAGCATTCCATATTTCTTGAGCTGACTCACATTCTGAGATGCGAGTATATTCATCGGGTCCTAGGCTAAAATAGAGAAGTTTCTTGGCCTTGGCATTCTTTTCCATTTTCTTGTAATCCTCAGCATCATATTCAGTAGGATCTTTGGGAACCTTTTTTCCATCTTCAAGAACTTTCGTGGGAACAAGGGGCCCGTTCTTGATGAGCATCCATAACTCGTAATCTTCAGCTTGTATATAGTTCTCCATCCTGTTCTTCCACCAACTGTAGTGTTGGCCATTGAAATAAGGTGGTCGAGTGATGGATTGGCCCTCAAGTATGCCTTGTGGTGTACTCATTTTCAGAATCTCTCAAGGTGTTAACCTTTTAGAAGAGAACCTGCTCTGATACCACTTGTTGAATTCTAAGAGTACACGACCACAAGAGGGGGGTGAATTGTGGTGTCCGATTTTCGCCTATTTACTGACAAACAGCCTTAGACCCTGATTGCAGAGACTGTTTCTGAATGACGAACAGTCTTGGGCCTTGTTTACAGTGGCTGTTCCCAATTGGTTCAGAAGCGAAAATCAAGTAGATAAAAGCAGAAATAAAGCACACACGATTTTTACGTGGAAAACACCTCTAACCCAACTAAGGTGTGAAAAACCACGACCTACCTCGTGTAGGATTTAACCACTTCACTAACGGGCTGAACACGTTACAAAAGTAACACTCCTTGTTACAACTTGTAACCCACGTAACCTTCTTCTCTAAGACAGATTACACCACGTCCAAATCTCTCTAGATTGGACACGTCCAAAGTCCACACGACTAAGGACACACTCACTCACTTTTGATCTGAGATCAAGGATACAAAACACCTTACTGGGGTGCTTCTGACTTAAGCAGATGTAAGGTACAATGAAGTCCTAGTATACCAATAGTTTTGAAAGCTCAATTTTTGTACAATCTTATCACGGTTTTTTCTTTTGAAATGTAGCTCCAGAAATCTCAATGTGTTTGTGAAAGAAACCGATTTTTCCCTTGTGTATCTCTGCCGAAAGGAGTGAAAAGATTTTCTTATTTAAGCAAGCAAACCCAACGGCTAACTCCTTCAAAAAAGATAGAAAAATCTTCTGATTTTAGCAGCTTAGAAGATTTCTTCAGATTTTCAACGGCTAGGAACAAAAAAGATAAGATTCTCCTAAAATATAGGGATTTGATACTCACGGGATAAAAACTGATTAGCCACTTAATATAGCCGTGTAATTTAGCCCAAAAAAGGATAAAAATCTTGGTTTCAAAATTTGAATCAATCATGGCCTAAAAATAAGGAATAAAGATTTTTCGGATTTTGAAAAAAATCTCTAGCAAAAATGGTTTTGCAATCTGCTACATATATATAATAAATAATAATCTTTTTAGGACTTAACTAATCAGCCTAGGATTTCATAAAAGGATTCTTAGAGCATCCAGCGAACCAAAAAAAATTTTTAGGTAAAACGGATGTGGCCGCTGCAGTTTCAGAAACACCTTAGGCACCCTATTTGCAGGGTTGTTTGGAAATGGTGTTCTGAAGCAAATCTCGAAAACCGTTTCAAGAAGTGTTAGATTGAGACTTTCAAGATTGGCATATTAACAAGAATCTAAAAGATAAAACCTAAATCAAATCGAGACTTCTTGTTGTAAGAATTAGTCATCTTGTCGAGGATGGATGTGCAACTCCAAACACCTTGGTCACCTTGATTACTCGGGTGATCTTGTATCGCTGAATGTAGGAACTTGGTCTTTAAGACTTAGTCAGCTGTTGTCGAGATTTGTTGTGTGCTGATCTTTGTGTCACTGAAGCTTGGAACCTGTTCTTAAAACATGTTCTCAACATTTAGTAGACAGAACAGGTAAGTAGGATAAATACAAACAACTGTGTAGGACCTGTTTGGAGAGCTTGTTTGGAACAACATTACTCAAGCAAGTATGCTACACTTGGATTTGTTATCATCAAAACTTTATACAGTTAGTTCAACAGTATCTTTCATTTCTTCTTTATTAATGAACTATTCTGCCTGGTGCACTCTGAGGGAGTGGCTCGTTGAGTTATAAACTCCGGCGTGTAACTGTTGAGCTTCTTTTAAATGTTTTACACTTCCGTTGGTTTGCAGGAGTTTATTATAAGGCTCTTAGCTTGGAAACGGTCATTCTTTAGGGGAAACTCTGCCCATTTCATCCCAGGAATTTTAAGTAAGAAGTTAAGAAAAACGCAGCACTCCTGGCCCTAGGGGCTGGAGGTGTTACATTGATGGTATTAGAGCAAAGGTCCTGCGACCATAGGCCGCGACCTGAGTCTTGCATCTCATATGGTTGCCTAGGAACGCATTCACAATGATGTGATACATGCCTGCCTTGTGTGCAAATGTGAGTTTTATGTGAATGTTAGCGCGTTTACCTAGTTAGGTGCGGCTTCAGCGAGCTGATTGGTTAGATGAAAGAACCATTTGCTAAGGTGTAAGCCGAGTGGCTCGTATTTTCATGGATAAGTTAAGTCTTAGCTCAATCGAAAGTTTAAAGAACATATGTTTTGAATTCGAATAATTGGAAAAGCCTTAACTCTAAGCTCATCTTTGCCCCTAAAGTATGATTTGCTCCTCGGGCCCCATAATGGAGTGAGCAGACGCACTCAATGGTTGGTAGGGAATGAGCTAGAAGCAGTTAAGCCATTCTCCTTTCGAAATATAGAGACCTTGAAAGTTGAGATCCTTCCTAAATAGTGAGTTAAGGTTTTTCTTTCGCATAAAAGACCTTTCTAATTCCATAGTAAGGCCTTACTGTTGCATCTGAAGACTTGCATTTACTTTACAATGGTGTTCGTGCCTTATTACATGAGCATAAGCTTCTATGTGTAACTAGATGTATTGAATACTTACTTGTCAAGATGCATTCGCTGCTTGATGTGTCCATAATCAGTTATGTGTTTGATGAATAAGTTGTTGCACTTCTTGATGTTTTCTTGACTTAAGTTGGTTTATTATATGACTTGGTCGTTTAGGTAATACAAGTTTTGCAATTCATAGCATGACATGACCCTTGACTCATTATTTGCATTCCATGACTTCTATAATTTCATGTTATAGCTTGTTGAATTCCAAGAGTACACAACCACAAGAGGGGGTGAATTGTGGTGTCTGATTTTCGCGTTGTAAATAACAAACACCCTCACAGAGGTTATTCTCAGATGACAAACACCCTAGTGACTTGTTTGCAGGGGGTGTTCTCAAATATTGCAAATGCGAAAATCACCAAGATAAATGCGGAAAATAAAGCACACACACAATTTTTACGTGGAAAACACCTCTAGCCCAACTGAGGTGTGAAAAACCACGACCTACCTCGTGTAGGATTTAACTACTTTCACTAACGGGCTTCACACGTTACAAATGTAACACACCTTGTTACAACTTGCAACCACGTAACTTTCTTCTCTAAGAAGGGTTACACCACGTCCAAATCTCACTAGATTGGACACGTCCAAAGTCCACACGACTGAGGACCACTCACTCACTTTTCTGATCCAAGATCAGGGTTACAAAACACCTTACGGGGGTGCTTCTGATTTAAGCAGATGTAAGGTACAATGAGGTCCTAGTATGCCAATATCTTGAAAGCTCAGTTTAAACACAACTTATCTCGGTTTTTCTTTTCTCAAGCGTAACTCGAAAAATTCTTCTCACTAGAAAAACCACTTTTGAAATTTTCCCTTTTTGCGTATGTTGTGTATGTTTCTCGTCTTTTTTCCTCTATGCAAATGGGAGTGAAATGCTGAGATTTTAAACACAAAATCCAACGGTCAAAAACAAGGAGAGGTGAAAGAATCAGCTAAGTATGGAAAACGATTTTCAAGCAAGAAATACTCCCCAACGGCTAGTGATAAATTTTTCCCAAAATATAAGGGATTTGTTATCTTAAGAGATAACCCTTATCTTCCCATAGTCGTGAAGAAGATTCAAATGACAACCAGAAATCTTCAGCTTTTGAAATTTTATCATATCCGAAAGTATAGGCAAAGGGAATCTTTTAGTTTTTGGTAATTCCCCCAAAACCTATTTTCACAAATCTCCCATAACATTTTCAAGAAATATCCTTTCCAGAAAAATAGCAATCTTGGAATTTAAAGAAAGTATTCTGGAGATCTTGGACCAACCGAAATGAATTTTCAAAGATAACCGGGTATGGCCACTTCAGTTCAGAAACACCCTAGGCACCCTGTTTGCAGGGTTGTTCGCAACTGGTGTTCTGAAGCACTTAGCGCAAATACCGATTCAAGAGGTGTTTAAAATGACGTTTTCAATATTGGCATATTAACAAGAGTCTAAATAAATAAAACCTATATACCCAAGACTTCTTGTTTTGAACCAGTCATCTTGTCCAAGATTTGTAGAGCTGCTGTGAACACCAAGGTCACCTTGTTTGCTGGGGTTGTTTTTTGCATTGCTAGAGTCCAGGAACATGCCTTACAATCAACTGTCGAGGTGGTGTTCTTGACTTAATATAGAATCACCAAGTAAAACCTGTTTTGAAGACTTGTTCTCACATGTAGCAAACCAGTTAATACAATAAAGATCACAAACACCAGTTAGGCCTGTTTGGAGATCGTGTTTGGAGCAACATTACTTGGACAAAGTTTTACACTTGGATTTGTTATCATCAAAACTAAATATACTCAACAAATTCCCCCTTTTTGATGATGACAAACCAAGTGACCATATTGACAAAATTAAAAAGCTTAACAATGAACGATTAATGCTGATAGGGATCCTCTAGGTGCTAGGTCATAGATCATATGGTCTTATTCGTATGGTCTTATTCCCCCTTTTGGCATCATTAAAAAGCATAAACAACAGTATGAATGCAAGAAAAGAGATATAGAGCATAAGGTGCAAGAAGCATCATGAAAGAGATATTGCATTAAAAACAGTACAATGCCAAAAACGAAGAGGGGAGGAGGAAACAAGAGAACAGCCTAGAGAATCAGGGTGCAGGGGGTGGTCTCGTTTGCAGAGGAGGAATGCTGGGGGCAAGAGTGGAGAGAAGGACAAGCAATTCCTCATGGCGTTTGGCGGAGAGGGCTTGCTCCTCAGCCAGAGCAGCCTTGACAGCTGAGAGCTCATCCTTGAGGCGAGCATTGTCCTCAGGAACAGCCTCAAGTTTGAAGGAAGGTTGCCCAGAAACAGGTGGCCGAGGTGGTCGATGACCCTGTTTGGAGACTGATCCTTCGCCAACCCCATAGCCACACCCGAGCAGAGTGTTAATCCCAATCTCATCAACGACTTGGGCCTCCACTCGCCGTGTGAGCACTATCCCAAGGTGCTCAAACACCCTTGTCAGCAGAAACCCATATCCAAGATCATGGGCCCGGGTGGTGTTCGCAATTCGCCCTATGTGGCGAATCATGATTGCAGGGAGGTTGATTGGTTCCTCCCGATCCAGTAAGTCCACCAGGCATTGATCGAGGGCATCAGCTGAGTTTCGCCCTTGACCTCGCGGAATTATGTTCTTGATAGTGAACATAAACAATAGTTGGTGCAGGGAGGTCATTTCACCTTTCTTAACAGAGAGGGGTGTTCTCAGGCCCTATTTTTGACTGAGGCGTTGGGACACCTCTAGGAGCCTGGCTGTTTCTAGGGCTATTTCGTCTTCTCTCACATACACCTCAAAGCCTTGGGAGGGTACTCCCAAAATTTTCCCTAGTGTGGGCACATCAACTTTAATGCATTGCCCATTCACAAAACTAGTCACCACCCCTTCGGTGACACTGCAGTTGGCGTAAAACTCAGCCAACTCAGGTACAGAACACCCCAGCTGGGTGTTTGCAAACAAGTCGAGCCAGCCTTGAGCGCGCAACTTGGTCAGGAACACCCCCAGACCCTGTTCCTCGAAAAAGCTTACATTCACTACCTTCCCCCTGACGACATTGCGCTTAAGCAACTGCGCATGTTTGTCAGACATAGGAGAGGGAGTGAACTGCTTTGGGCGTTTGGGGGCAGGAACAGAGGTGGTAGCTTCTGGTAGGGGGGCTGTTCTGGGCTTTCGCTTGAGGGGTGTTTTTGCAGGAGAGGGCTTCACAGCAGGTTTAGTGGTTGATTTTGGAGGGGCTTGTTCTTCAGAGGACTGGAGAACACCGGTGTCCCCTGTTTGAAGGAGGTGTTCTTAGAGTCAGAACTCGAGAACCCTTCGGTAGAAGAGGAGGAAATCTCCTCGATGACAGGAGCAGAGGGTTTGGAGATACGGGGGGAAGATTGAAAAGCTAGTCTTGCAGATTTGCGAGAAGGCTTGGAGGATTGTGGAGAAGAGGGAGTTTGAGAGGGCTGAGACCTTGGTTGTGGCCTTGTTCTTGGCGTTCTGCTACGCCTGGCCACTATTTTCACCCTTTTCCTTTCTCTCCAGTTTGAGCGACCGGAGTGGGCGTTTCAGCTTCAGGGAGAGAATCCTTCTCTAAACTCTCCTCTGATGTCTCATTCGACTTCCCTTGGAAATCGACATCTAAGATCCTCCACAAACACACCTTCGACAGAGGCAGCCCCTATTTCTGGCGCTGTTTCAGGAAACAACCCAGAAGAACAGGGCTCAAAATTAAACCCTTCAGGGGTTTCCAAGATTTGGTCTTGAGACCCCGATAGTGTACCCTCTGACTCGACGTTAATGGGACAAGCAATTGTCCCTACAAGAAACACCAATTCCCTTCCACATTCGAAGGGAATATCAACCATCCCCATTCCCACTGAGTGTAGGGACAAGCTTTTCAGGAATTTGAAAGGCTTGTACAGGATTGGGCGAGGGGGAGCAGGGATTGAGGACGCAAGAACGAGGTCGTTTGATTGAGAGGAGTTGTTGAGAGCCATTGTTGCTAGAGGAGAGAGATTAGGGTTTAAGGCTTTGCAGGTTTCTCAGATTTTGCAGTACTGAGAATAGGGCATATAAAAAGAGAGAGAGAGAGAGAGCACCCAAAATCTTTTAGAAGATTTCTTGGTTTGCAACGGGTGTGAGACTTAAAAGCTTGTGCCTTGGGAAGGAAAAACACATCGAGCAACCAAGGGGCGTACCTGTTCTCTTCGTTATGCCTGTTCTTTGCCGTCTGATCTTGATTGGACTTAATGTTATTAAGGCAGCTTCAGTACATCCCCTTATGCTGCACTAAGTGGATAAGTAAAGACAAAATGCACGCAATTCGAGTGTATGCAATAACATCCGTTGTTAATAAGATTTGCAAACAGGGGGAGAGAACAGGGTGTAAAGGTTGATCTTACCAAACCCAGTTCATGTTCTGGAAACAGGTAACTCAGGGTGTTCTCACCAACCCTAGTTCCAGTCTATTTCTCTCAAATTGATCTCTAACTAGTGCCTTAGTGAATATATCAGCAATTTGATTTTCCGTTGAGCAAAAGTTCATAGAGATTAAACCCTTTTCAACATTATCTCTCAAGAAATGATGTCGAATGTCAATATGCTTTGTTCTTTTATGTTGACATGGATTTTTGGCAATGTTAATTGCACTTGTGTTATCACAAAAAATAGGAATGCATCCAATGTCAACACAAAAGTCCTTAAGCTGTTGTCTTATCCACAACAGTTGAGCACAACATGAAGCTGCTGCAACATATTCAGCTTCTGCTGTGGACATGGCAACTGAAAGTTGCTTCTTGGTAGCCCAAGATACCAAACAAGGTCCAAGAAAGTGAGCCATACCTGAGGTACTCTTTCTATCAACTAGGAATCCAGCATAGTCAGCATCAGCATATCCAACAAGATCAAAATTGCAACCTCTAGGATACCATAAGGCTAAATTGGGTGTATGTTTCAAATATCTTAGTATCCGTTTCACAGCCTTAAGGTGAGTTTCCTTAGGATTAGACTGAAAACGGGCACATAAACCAACACTAAAAACAATATCTGGTCTATTAGCGGTTAGGTATAGGAGTGATCCAATCATGCCCCTATAGAGTTTCTCCTCAATTGAGGGACTCCCATCATCCATAACCAACCTGGTTGAAGGAGAAATAGGAGTGTCTACGGGTTTGGCCAACTCCATCCCAAAACGCTTAAGTAGCTCCTTGATATACTTTTGTTGATGGATCATGGTGCCGTTTGGAGTTTGCTTGATTTGTAAGCCTAAGAAAAAGTTAAGCTCACCCATCATGCTCATCTCAAACTCACTCCTCATCATATTTGAAAATTCATTGCATAAATTATGATGAGTTGCACCAAATATAATGTCATCAACATATATTTGGACAATCAATAAATGTTCCCCCTTAGATTTTAGAAACAAGGTATTGTCTACCTTGCCTCTTCTAAAATCATTTTCAATTAAAAAACTTGACAACCGTTCGTACCAAGCTCTAGGAGCTTGTTTTAGGCCATAAAGAGCTTTGTCAAGTTTGAAAACATGGTTAGGAAATTCACTGTTTTCAAAACCAGGGGGTTGTTTGACATACACCTCTTCTTTAAGGTATCCATTGAGGAATGCACTTTTCACGTCCATTTGATATAGCTTGATTTCCATATGAGCTGCAAAGGCTATTAAGATTCGAATAGCCTCAATTCTAGCAACTGGTGCAAAGGTTTCTTCATAATCGATCCCTTCTTCTTGATTATACCCTTGAACAACCAGCCGTGCCTTGTTCCTAGTGACTGTTCCTGACTCATCCAGTTTGTTTCGGAACACCCACTTGGTTCCAATGATTGTTCTCTCTGCAGGTTTAGGTACAAGGTGCCATACTTTGTTTCTTTCAAATTGATGGAGCTCTTCTTGCATTGTCGTGACCCAATCTGAATCTGCAAGAGCTTCATTCACACTTTTTGGCTCAATGTTAGAAAGAAAAGCATAGAAAGCACAAAAATTCTTAAGTTTAGATCTAGTTTGCACTCCAGTATTAATATCTGACAAGATTTGATCAAGAGGGTGCGAACTATGGTGCTTCCATGGTCTTGGATTAAGTGGATCCACAGACACATGCTCTGTTCTAACTGAAATGTGTGTAGGATCAGGCTCAAGAACACCTCCTGATCCTGTTTCTGCACCTGTTTGCAAGCTTGTTCCTGAAGAACATGGTTCCGAACAGGGTTCAACGGTGTTACCCCCTGTTTGGTGTTCACCTTGCCTGCTGTTCTGAGAAACACCCTCAGGAGTTGTTTTCTCCATGATGTTCTTACCTCGTTTATCTTGGAGCAACACTTCTTTTCGAACAAGACCTAATTCAAGTTCATCTTCCTGTGCATCATTCTCACTCAACAAGTTAGATTCATTAAAAAGCACATGCACACTTTCCTCAACACACAAGGTCCTTTTGTTAAAGACTTTGTATGCCTTGCTGTGAGAAGAATAGCCAAGAAATATTGCCTCATCACTCCTAGGGTCAAACTTTCCTAAGACATCCTTCCCATTATTATGCACAAAACACCTACAACCAAATGTTCTTAGGTGCGTAATATTGGGTTTTCTGCCCTTGAAAAGTTCATAAGGAGTTTTGTTCAAAATGGGTCTGATCATACATCTATTTATAATGTAACATGAGGTGTTCAATGCTTCTGCCCAGAAATACCTAGGAAGACCACTAGCAATAAGCATTGTTCTGGTCATGTCTTCCAGGGTGCGATTTTTGCGCTCAACCACCCCATTTTGTTGGGGTGTTCTTGGAGCTAAGAAGTTATGATCAACACCATGTTCATTACAATAGTTGATAAAACTTGCATTTTCAAACTCAGTTCCATGATCAGATCTCAAGCTAATTAAGGAGTGTCCTACTCTCTTTTCAACCTTTTTGAGAAAGGCAATAAAATTCTCAAAGGTTTCATCTTTGGATGCCAAAAACAAGGTCCAAGTAAATCGAGAGTAATCATCCACTACAACAAGCACATACTTTTTCCCACCTCTACTAGTTATCCTCATGGGACCACACAAATCAATGTGTAATAATTCTAGAGGTCGGGTAGTGCTTACACATTTTTTCGATTTAAAAGAAGATCTGACTTGTTTGCCTTTTGCACAAGCTTCACATACCTTGTCATCATTAAATTTGATGGAAGGTAGTCCAATAACCAGGTCTTTTGAAACAAGTTTGTTTAACAAGGACAGGCTTGCATGACCTAGTCTCTTGTGCCATAGTATTATATCATCATTTAATGCATTTAAACAAGTCAGATTATTTTGGGGAAGAGTGGAAATACAAACTTTATAAACATTTTGACATCGCTTCCCCCTCAACACAACATCTCCTGTGTCGTCATTCACAACCAAGCAACGTGTTTTTGAAAACAGTACTAGGTTGTTCTTGTCACACAGTTGGGACACACTTAGCAAATTGCGTTTTAACCCATCAACTAAGTGCACATTATCAATTGAGTGGGAGAGAGTTTTACCAATATTACCTATACCAACAATTGTCCCAGACTTGCCGTTTACAAATGCTACACTCCCACCATTCAAAGTTGTAAGTGAGAGAAAATTTGATCTTTCACCAGTCATGTGCCGTGAACACCCACTATCAACAAACCACAACTACCTGTTTTCAAGGGTGTTAGTGAGGTTGTTCGTAAGGTTGTTCTCTCTCACTTCAGCCTGCAAAATAAATCACGGGTTAGTTTTAGGAACCCAGATCCACTTGGGTCCCATTCTTTTAGACATGTAAAGCTCATCTTTTCTAATCCAGATTTGTTTCACATACCTTTCATTCTTTTCATTGGCATGTTTTCTTAAAGGGCAAGTGTATCTATAATGACCCGTTTTACCACAATGAAAGCAAACGATGTTTTCAGGTAATCCCACATACTTTCTATGTATTGGGTAAACGGTCCGTTTATGCTTGTAACCAAGTCCCTTTTTGTTTCTACTGTGATGAGTGTTTAACCAATCAAGGGCTTGTGAAGATTTGTTCCAGCGTTTGTTTGTGGCAAGATCAGTTTCTAATTTTTCTATGGTGGCATTCAAGCTCTGCTTTTCATTTAGCAGGGATTCAACTATTTCTTCCACTTCAAAGAGTTTTTTCTCTACTTGTGCATAATCGCCTTCTTTTAGAAAGAGGTCTTCTCTAAGCACGTTAATATTCTCAAGTAAACCGAGTTTTTCATTTTTGAGAATTTCATTTTCAAGCTCTAGGTCACGAACTTATCTTTTTAGATCAGCACAGGTGTCTATAAAATTATATAGAAGTTCTTCTAAAGTGGCTTTGTTAAGACCATGTACCTTGTTCTTGAGATCTGAGAAGCTGATTGTTGATTCATCATCTGAATCTGAATCACTTTGTGCCATAAGTGCTACGACCCCTTCTTCAGCTTCAGATTCTCCTTCATCCTCAGAGGAATCTCCCCAAGCAGCCAGCATAGCTTTCGAGAATCGCTTGCCCAGATTGTTTACAGGGTGTTTTCGACCCTGTTTTCGAGGGTGTTCGGGCATCTGATCTTCTCGAAGCAGAGGGCAATTTTTGACTAAGTGATCTGGTTTGCCGCACTTGAAACACCCTGTGAGCTGTTCTTTGGGGGTGTTTCTGGACTTACTGAAGTCTTTTCTTTTGTTGTTCTCCTTGACCTTTTTGAAGAATTTCTTGAATTTTCTGGACATTAGAGCCATATCTTCATCTTCAAGGTCAGAGTCAGTGTCCTCATGTGCTTTCAAGGCAAGCCCACGATCCTTCTTTTGCTCCTCTCTTTGTTGTGAGTTCTTTCGGAGTTCATAAGTCTGGAGATTACCAATCAACTCGTCGAGGGTGATCTTGTTCATGTCTTTAGCCTCTTGGATGGCTGTTACTTTGGCCTCCCGCGTACGAGGTAAAATTCTGAGGATTTTTCTCACCAACTCTTCAGTGGTGAAAGATCTTCCCAGGGATTTTAACTCGTTCGTGATGTGGGTAAACCGTGTATACATATCCATCACAGTCTCACAATCACCCATATCAAACAACTCATATTGTCGCATAAGTAGCTCAATTCTAGATTGTTTAACCTAACTTGTACCTTCATGAGCAACTTACAGGGCGTTCCAGATAGCTTGGGCTGATTCACACTCAGAGATGCGAGTGTATTCATCGGGTCCTAGGCCAAAATATAGAAGCTTTTTGGCCTTGGCATTTTTCTCCATCTTTTTGTAGTCCTCGGCATCAAACTCATGAGGTTCCTTGGGAACCTTCTTACCATCTTCAAGCACCTTGGTGGGAACAAGGGGCCCGTTCTTGATGAGCATCCATAATTCATAATCTTCTGCCTGAATATAGTTCTCAATCCTATTCTTCCACCAACTATAATGTTGGCCGTTGAAATAGGGTGGACGAGTAATAGATTGCCCTTCAAGGATTCCTTGTGGTGTACTCATCTTCAGAATCTCTCAAGGTGTTAGCCCTTTTGAGAGAACCCGCTCTGATACCACTTGTTGAATTCCAAGAGTACACAACCACAAGAGGGGGGTGAATTGTGGTGTCTGATTTTCGCGTTGTAAATAACAAACACCCTCACAGAGGTTATTCTCAGATGACAAACACCCTAGTGACTTGTTTGCAGGGGGTGTTCTCAAATATCACAAATGCGAAAATCACCAAGATAAATGCGAAAAATAAAGCGCACACACAATTTTTACGTGGAAAACACCTCTAGCCCAACTGAGATGTGAAAAACCACGGCCTACCTCGTGTAGGATTTAACCACTTTCACTAACGGGCTTCACACGTTACAAATGTAACACACCTTGTTACAACTTGCAACCACGTAACCTTCTTCTCTAAGAAGGGTTACACCACGTCCAAATCTCACCAGATTGGACACGTCCAAAGTCCACACGACTGAGGACCACTCACTCACTTTTCTGATCCAAGATCAGGGTTACAAAACACCTTACGGGGGTGCTTCTGATTTAAGCAGATGTAAGGTACAATGAGGTCCTAGTATGCCAATATCTTGAAAGCTCAGTTTAAACACAACTTATCTCGGTTTTTCTTTTCTCAAGCGTAACTCGAAAAATTCTTCTCACTAGAAAAACCACTTTTGAAATTTTCCCTTTTTGCGTATGTTGTGTATGTTTCTCGTCTTTTTTCCTCTGTGCAAATGGGAGTGAAATGCTGAGATTTTAAACACAAAATCCAACGGTCAAAAACAAGGAGAGGTGAAAGAATCAGCTAAGTATGGAAAACGATTTTCAAGCAAGAAATACTCCCCAACGGCTAGAGATAAATTTTTCCCAAAATATAAGGGATTTGTTATCTTAAGAGATAACCCTTATCTTCCCATAGTCGTGAAGAAGATTCAAATGACAACCAGAAATCTTCAGCTTTTGAAATTTTATCATATCCGAAAATATAGGCAAAGGGAATCTTTTAGTTTTGGCAATTCTCCCAAAACCTATTTTCGCAAATCTCCCATAATATTTTCAAGAAATATCCTTTCCAGAAAAATAGCAATCTTGGAATTTAAAGAAAGTATTCTGGAGATCTTGGCCAACCGAAATGAATTTTCAAAGATAACCGGGTATGGCCACTTCAGTTCAGAAACACCCTAGGCACCCTGTTTGCAGGGTTGTTCGCAACTGGTGTTCTGAAGCACTTAGCGCAAATACCGATTCAAGAGGTGTTTAAAATGACGTTTTCAATATTGGCATATTAACAAGAGTCTAAATAAATAAAACCTATATACCCAAGACTTCTTGTTTTGAACCAGTCATCTTGTCCAAGATTTGTAGAGCTGCTGTGAACACCAAGGCCACCTTGTTTGCTGGGGTTGTTCTTTGCATTGCTAGAGTTCAGGAACATGCCTTACAATCAACTGTCGAGGTGGTGTTCTTGACTTAATATAGAATCACCAAGTAAAACCTGTTTTGAAGACTTGTTCTCACATGTAGCAAACCAGTTAATACAATAAAGATCACAAACACCAGTTAGGCCTGTTTGGAGATCATGTTTGGAGCAACATTACTTGGACAAAGTTTTACACTTGGATTTGTTATCATCAAAACTAAATATACTCAACATAGCTAAGTAACTACATGCGCCCGTGTTTGAAGCATGATGAGACGACCATAGAAACCTACATTCATATATTCTTGCCCTTATTTGATTGATCAGAGTAGCGCAGTGCAAGCATATAGGCCCATAAGCCATAGACCCAAGACTTATCCTTCTACTATAGGTTGTAACTTATGGTTTGCATTTACATACAGTCATATAGGTACATTCTTACGTGACAATGAATGAGTTTAAGTGCCTTCGAGTATCAACGTGGCATATGTGTAGTGCTAAGCTCATAGGAGCTTATATAGTTACTTTGGACTTGTTATTAAATAGTCACTAATGTGTTTTGTCAACGAATTGTTTAGTAAATGCACTTCATGGTGTTTGCTTAGCTTGAGTTTGGTTAGGCATGTGGTTGAATTAGCCGAACAATTTAACTTGTGTGATTTGTCAAATAGTATGATCTCTGAGCCATTGCCTACACTCCACGAATTTTATTATCTTATGGTATAGCTTGAGTGGTTATATACACATGTATTTAACGCATGATGCAATGACTGTAAGAGGCCACATTCGCATGCGTTCGCCTTTATATATTTCATGTTTTAGGAGGGAAGCATGATAATGTATCCAAGGTTGTATTTAAATTCTTTATTCTAAATTTGGTGTGTGAGTTACATAAAATGACCATTAGCATGATTGATCCAAGTGTCATGGCATGACATAATCGGGCTATCTTGTAAAATATGTTACGTGATAAACTTTATAGGGAATCCTTAGAGTGTATTTTATTTTATTAGCTGACTTAGTTAATGCCATTAGTATCATGGGGTTGTTTTGGGTCATAGTATTGTCATGCTACTATTCTACATAATAATAGTTTACAATCTTAGAGACCCACATTTGCGTGAATATGTGATTGTCCATCTAGTTCATGTGACACGATAATGTGATAGGGGTGCTTATGGTCACATTGGAGTTTATACATCACTTGATCATCGAATTGTGAAATATGCATGATCTGGAGTGGGTTGGTTATGTTGCATTATATATTTGTGATATTCTTATAAGGGTGCAAATGGGTGTAGATTCATGTCCATGGCCATGTCGTCTTACTTGCATGTTCTCAGTAAGTAGAGATAATCAGTTCTCTACGAAGACCCTATGGTTGAACTTTCCATTAGCTAAGCTATTACGATTATCTCGTCTACTTATGATCCTTTCAGCTACACACTCTGGCCGGAAATCTTTTGTTTAGTTTATTGTAGTTCTAACATGAGACATAAGCTTAGAAGCTCTTGAGTAATTCCTCTATTAACTCCCATGTTGCTTGCAGTATTATGCCCTGTAGCTCACATGCTTGAGTAACTGTTTTGAAAATATATGCATACAAATTAAGTACTTAGAAGCCTTCCTTCCCCCATGAAAACTACTAGTCCCGGTGGGCGATCTCCACCCGAAACAACGTGCTTACGAGTAACATACTGAACCCCCACTGCCCATAAGCCTGCATTCTTAGCATGCCATTTTTTTTCCAAGTTCTTTCTTGCTTGCTAATTGATAGCACCATGAATTACTCTCAGTAATATACAGGTTATAACCTTGTAACAGTGATTGATGTCCCTCATAATTATTAGTCTTGCAGATGCTGAGTTGTCTCATGTCTTTGCTACTTTCGTGTCCTTGCTGCTTTGCTGTGATACGGAAGCCTTGGTTGATTGGCTTGATTTTGAAATAATTCAATTTCTTCATATCTCAGAATGAACTTGGTTAAGTTGAATGCCTTGATATGACCTAGAATTATTATGTTTAAGCTGCCATACATGAAAAATACTTTAAATGTCGGCTCGCATTGATGCGCAACTGTAGAGTAGTCATTAGGATTCTAGTATTGCTTAGATAAAAATTTTAAAGATGATGTTCATTTAAAATAAGTTTGATATGGTTATCCATGCCAACTCATTTGCCCTTCTTCAATGCGATTTGCCCTCGGTGCCTAAATAGAGTGAGCAAACACTTGAAGAAAATTGACGAGGAGGAAACTGGATACCATAAGCTTTTGCTTTTGATTTAAAAGAAGTAGTGTCTGCTAAATGAAATCTTTTGAAAACCTACCGCGTAGATCATAATTGTGTACATACATTCTAGAAAAGACCGAATTTAGGGTTAGAATTTCGAGGACGAAATTCTTTTAAGGGGGGAAGAGTGTAGACCCACCTTCTTTGTTTTAAGTTAACCTAACTGTATTGCCTTTTTGCGATATAAATTCGTAGTTTTATTAACTGTACAAGTTAAATTATTACTGATGTGCTTATGTGAACGATAATTATATTAAAAAGAATTATTATTGCTATTATTGATTTTAAAGTTAATTCGTGCTATTTGTGTCTCTAAACTGTACCGATAGTTTAATTTAGTCGTTTCCCGAGTACGACTAGGTTGTCAACCTTATAAGTAGTTTGATGTTTAATGAATTGAATCTTGACGTATTTGGGAACAAATAATCAATGAATGGTCAAGTTGTCGATTATTGAATTTAGAGTTTGGGACGCGAACTATGCTAGCGGTGCCGATTTCTAAGCAGCTTGGAATAAAACATAAAGAAAGAGAAAGGGAGGGGTATTTTAGTGATCTTGCGCGTGACCTCCTTTCTTCTTCCTCTTCACGTGACCCTTCCCCCTTACCCAACATCTATCTCTCTCCTCTCTACATTTCACATTCTTCATCTTCTCCTCCATGCTCACGGCTCAAAGCACCAGAATTCCGCCAAGTTTTTGGCCTCACCCAGCTCAAAAACCTCCATAATCCACCTCCTTAACCTCAATCGAACCCTATGCGGCAAATCTAGTACAAATTCGATGGATTTAGGCCATGTTTCAGTTGAATGGAGCTGCGATTCGACCCCCCAGACGCGAGCCCAAGCTTAGTCAAGCAACGTAGCTTCTAGTTGCTTCGAATCCTCTACAAACTGGGAGTAATGCAAGGCCCCAAGCACCCACCAGGAGTTCAAGTCAGTGCGTGAGCTTTTGGGTCAACTTAGGGTTCGAAATACGCGAGTTTAGGCATAGTATGGGGCCTGTTCATGCGTTAATGAGCAAGAGACAGGAGATTGGAGTTGTTCAAGCCCTGGAGTCGAGCTAACAGCCTTGGATTCGAGCCTTTAGCTTGGAGTCTAGGTGGGTGTTTCTCACCTCCTAAGTATTAGTAGATTCGAAAACGTTTTAGCCTAAACGATGATGCATGTTAGCTTAGGTTTAGTTCATTTCATGAAATATGTAATGAGAAACTATGCATGTTAACTTAGATGGAATACATGCCTAAAAACTTAGTTCGAAATGAGTTATGTATGTTTAGATTCGATTTAAGTTAATTCAGTTATTACATGCCTGAAAATATAGTTCGAAATGAGCTATGCATGTTTAGGTTCGATTCAAGTGAATTCAGTTATTACATGCCTGGGAATATAGTTCGAAATGAGTTATGCATGTTTAGATTCGATTCAAGTGAATTCAGTTATTACATGCCTGAAAATATAGTTCGAAATGAGTTATGCATGTTAGGTTCGATGAAAGTGAATTCAGTTAATACATGCCTGAAGGGTTGACTTGAATAGTAACTTCGATATGATAAATGAATGCCTAGAATCGTATCATGCTTAAATGACTTAAATAGGTTCAAATAGTAACTTCGATGCCATAGACAAATGTCTAGAATCGTAATCTGCTTAAATGGCCTTATTAAGTTCAAATAATAACATCGATATGATAAATGAATGCCTAACTATGCTTAAATAAGGTAAATGGGTTCGATTAGTTACTTCGATATAATAAACGAATGCCTTGATTCATATTATGCTCAGTTGGTTTAATTAGGCTTGAATAGTAACTTTGATATGATCAACGGAACCCTTGATTCCATGTTTGCCTAATTGGTTAATGTATGCCTGATTATTAATTTCGATATAATGAACGAACGCCTTGATTCATATAAGGCTTAGTTGGCTTAATTAGGCCTGAATAGTAGCTTCGATACAATAAACGAAACCCCTCAATCAATGTTGCCTAACTAGTTATTTTATGCTTGAATAGTAATTTAAAATGACATGGGTATGACATGCTTAATTCCTGAACGTAAGTCATGAATATAATCAAGTTTCATGCCTTGTTAGTTTAATACGGTTCATTAAGTTCCTGCTTTAAGTTGATGTGATATAGATATATATGTGTATGTGTTTATATATGCTATAATGTACCGTTGGATCGTACTGCTTGCCCAGATAAGTGCATAAACCCTATTACACGTCTTTTTATAAGCTTGCATGATAATATGTTATGATTACTAAATTGATAACTGAGATGGTAGTTGGATGGTTTGAGGTAGAACTATGAGTGGTTCGAGATTCTTTGCGGTACAGTGCTTGTGAGGAGGGAGCCTGGGTTGTGAATTAACTGCAATCGTGTGGATTGCGAGGCCGTGTGCGGCTCATTGTGTTGTTGAAATGATTATGAAGTGCTTGAATGTAATACGTACAAATCCCTCCCCTTTTATGTTATTAAGATGCATTATGCGTATGAAGGTGTTGTTTTGAAAAAGGATGTTTCTCGTGTTCCAAAACAATAATAGCCATGACTATTAGCAATCAATGGCTTATTTTAGCTATACGAACTTCATTTTAGAAATGAACTCGCTTCAACGGGGGAATCCCTAAAGAATTTGATTGAAAAGAAAGTGCGATGTTTGGAAAGTGGATTTCACTGTGAGAGGCATCAAAATTACTGGCCTTATGGCCTATACGCTTTCAATTGGCTAAGATAATATGCTTCGGATAATATGTTATGAATGATTATGTTAGCCTAGGGGATAAGTCCTGGTACTAGGAGACCCTAAAAGACCCTGACACAGGTAATGGTCCGATATATTATATGTAGCCGTCCTGGGAGTAAGAGCTTAAACGTGAGCATTAGGTCTCACTATGGTGTTGAGAATAGATCTTACCCAATTAGCACCCTGTAATAATCTCATGCCAGATGTATTTTCCCAATAGGCAAAGAAAAACAGTTGGTATTTTGCCATTTTAATTATTTCAGAAGAAAGAAAGTTTCAAGTGCCATTAAGAGGCCAGTTGAATGAAATGTGAAAAGTTATAAGGGTCATTATGCGACCAATACAAAAGAGATTTCTTTTAATGAAAACGAGCCTCAAAGAGGCTAAGAAAAGAGTTTTTATGGGCCTTAAGAGGCTAAGCAAAGTGTTCTCAAGAAAAGAAGAAAAGTTCTCTGTGCATATCCTGTGCTTTTCTTATGAATGAAATGTGAATGAGATTGCAAGTAAGGCTAAGCAAAGTGTTTTCACAAGAAGAAAGAAAGATGCTTGTGCATATCATATGAATGAGATCTAAGAAAAGTATGCTAATGAAAATAAAGCCTTATGGGAATATTCCAAGTATAACTTGTGAATGAGATGCTAAGTAAGATATGATTATGAAAAAGAAAGCCTTATGAGCATATTTCATATATACCCTATGAATGAGGTTTGAATAAGACTTGAAAATTGTGTGTGCCTTATGTATATCATATGAACGAAATGCCATGAAAAGTATGATTATGTAAAGAGATAACTTTATGTGTACATTAGATGACTGAGGTTTCATGCATAGTTTAAATGGAATGCTAGGAAGTTATGTTATGGAAGAGAAAGACCCCTATACTTAGCCCTTGATGCTTGCTTACATGCTTAACTGCTTGTTAGTAAAGAAACTTAGTCCTTCATGTACCTAAAATATGTTTGAGTGGTTAAAATGAAGTTTATGTATAGTGATCCTTCCATAAGGGTTTTTTGAATGCCTAATATTATAGTAAAGTATGAATATATGATATATGACTATTAAAGATATTATTGCCTGCAACGGTTCTGGTTTTAAAGGGGTTGGGGGACACTCACTGAGCATGTGGTTACTCATCCCACTACTCTTTCCTCTTTTTCCCCCAGGTTTTCTTTGTGACATGAAGAAGTTGAGTCAGCTATGTCAAGATGGAGTCTATTCTCACTTGCAAGGTATTATGTGTGCCTACTTACGTCTTTAATAAAGTCATGTATAGTATTCTTAGTTTGTAAACGTTTGTAAATAATTATTCTAGTTCATGTAATGCATATGGTATAAAGGTCACTCTGTATGGCCGCCTGAGCCAACCATCTAATTAGTTAGATGTTTTCTTGGTCAGAGTTAGTTATGATTTGGGATGTAAATCCCAATACTCCGGTTATGTAAACCGTTGAGTTGTATCTTTTATTTCTTCTTTATTAATAAACTATTCTGTTTGGGGTACTCCGAGCGAGTGGCTCGTTGAGTTATGAACTCCGGCGTGTAGCCGTTGAGTTTCTTTTAAATGCTTTATGCTTCCGCTGGTTTACA
Organism: Carnegiea gigantea; assembly: GCA_029747015.1. Taxonomy (NCBI): domain Eukaryota; kingdom Viridiplantae; phylum Streptophyta; class Magnoliopsida; order Caryophyllales; family Cactaceae; genus Carnegiea; species Carnegiea gigantea. The sequence goes on along the minus strand of JAKOGI010002969.1, from coordinate 13,549 downwards.
AGGGTTTATTGTAAGGCTTTTGGCCTGGAAACGGTCAGTTTTTAGGGGAAGCTCTGTCCGTTTTGTCCTAAGAATTTTAAGTAAGAATTTAAGGAAACGTAACGCTCCTGGCCCTAAGGGTTGGGGGTGTTACAGATCTCTGTTCATGCCCTGTGCTTATTTTATGAATAAGTGTTTGAATAAAATTACAAGTAAGGCTTGGCCATATCCCTACAATGAATCATACATTTAAGCTTTGAATGTGCATAAACTACGAAAGAGGATTCAGTGCATAGCTCCTGTTGCCCATTTATGTGCTTAAGTGCTTGGTTTTAAAGAGGTTTGGTTATTTAGGGTCCTACAAATCAGTTTAAGTGACTCGAATGAAGTTTATGGGTATTAATCCGTCCTTGGGAACTATGATTGCCTAATACGATAGTAACACATAAGCACGTGATATGTAGCTATTAATGGTATGATTGCCTATAACGGTTTTGGTTTTAAGGAGTCAAAGAATATTCACTGAGCTTGTGGTTGTTCATCCCATTGCTCTTTCCCCTTTTTCCCAGGTTTTCATCATGACAGGTAGAAGTCATTTTACAAAACGCCAAGTTAGAGTCAACTCTTACTTGATGAGGTGTCATATATGCACGTACAGAAGTGGATTTACGTGTTAAATGATGTAACATGATGTATTCCTAGTATGTAATCGTATGCATACAAGTACTCTAGTTTATGTAATGCATATTATTTTTAAGTCGCTCTGTGCGACCATATGAGCCAACCATCTTATTGGTCAGTTGTCTTTTTAATTAAAGTTGTGTATATTTTAGGATGCGAACCCCCAGTGCTCCAGTTGTGTGAACCGTTAAGTTGTATATTTTATTTCTTCTTTATTAATAAACTATATTGTTTGATGTACTCCAAGCGAGTTGCTCGCTAAGTTCTGAACTCCCGACGTGTAGCTGTTGAGCTTATTTTAGAGTTCTTCATTCTTTCATTGATTGCAGGGGTTTATTATAAGGCTTTTAGCCTGGAAATAGTTAGTTTTTAGGAGAAATTCTGTCTGTTTCACCCCAGAAATTAAGTAGGAAGTAAGAAAATATAACGCTCCTGGTCGTAGAGGCCGGGGGTGTTACACTTTTCTGGGGAATCAAAAGGGGCCGAAGCCCCTTTCTGGCTTGAAAACGTGAGAAAGGGGGTTCTCAAAACCCTAGCCCCGACGCCCAACAGCAAAACAAAAGAGGAGGAAAGAGGTAGGTGGAGGAGGGCGGTGACGGCGGCGGCGGCGCCACCCCGGTGCGCACGCCAGCCCTGCATCTCCTCCACCAGCCCGACTCAACCAACAACTGAGCGAGAAAGAGAGAGGAAGAGGGAGATTGAGCGAAAGAGTGATGGAGCCAAGTGGTTCGAGGCTAGCGCAACCCATTATCGGCGACCAGTAGGCAGTTGGGCGTGACTCTGGCAACGAGGCAGGATCAAGAGGGAGCTAAAAACAGATCTGGGCAGGCGAGTTGGAAGATGATGTTTGGGCAGCGAATCAGGAGGCTTGAAATTTAGCCTCAGATGTTCCCAATTAGCCCATGAGTTGGGTCTTTAGCTTAGATCCAGGTGGGTGTTTCTCGCCTCCTAAGTATTAGTACATTCGAAAAGATTTTAGCCCTAAAATGATGATGAATGTTAGTTTAGGCTTAGTTAGATTAATCAAGAACAAGCTGACTGCTTATGCATGTCATATTTAAATTAAAATCAGTTGAGATAATGCATGTTAGCTGCTGCCCAAACTTCCATATTTGAACTGAATTATATGTCTGAATAGGCTGCTTAAAATAGGTTAGAAGAATCTGTTTAGTTAGGGTAGAAAGTAATTTCTTTAAAATTATCAGAATTGGTGGCTTTCATGTTTCGTAAAATTGAGCATATGTAAGTAAAAGAATACTCTGAATCAATATATGTTAAGTTTAATTAACTCGTGCTTGAAAGTAGCTTCGAAATAATATATGAATACTTCGAATCTATACTTGTTTATTTAGTTAATTCATGCTTGAAAAGTAGCCTTGAAATATTCTATCAATGTTTTGAAACAATGCATATTAGGTCAGTAATTCATGTTCGCGAATGGCCTTTAAAATGACCAAGGAATGCCTTAAGTCGTTAAGTGCCAATCCTGTTAATTCACATTGAAAAGATCTTAAAATAACTCAATGACCCTAGTTAAATTAGTTAGACTCGGCAGGCCTTAAATGCGCCCCGGATTTCCTTTTGAAAATGCCTTAGAATGAGCATGTTTACTCCTTAATCGTGATCTATGTATGCAAGTTAGTTTCATACCTTATTGTTCATTTTGGGCCATTAGGGGGCCTTATTTACGTTAATAAACCATACATGTCACATAAGACGTATTGCGTCACTAAATGGGTGCTGCTTGCACGTTAAATACATATGCCTTATTACACATTTCTTTATGGCTTTCATGATAATATGCTATGGTTATAGAATTGAGAATTGAGTTGGTAGTCGGATCGCTTGAGGATGAATTAATGAGAATTTTGAGGTTCTTTGGGGTCGGTGTTGTGTGGGGATGAAGCCTGGGTTATGTTTGACTACAATCGTGTGGATTGCGAGGCCATGTGTGGCTTATTCTACTGAGTTGATTGTGAAGTGTTTGAATGTGTTACGTGCAAACCCCCCTTTCCTATCTATCATTAAGTTGCATCTTGCGAGTGAGGGTGAGTTCGAAAAAGAAGGTTTTCGTGGTTGTAACTAATAGTAACCACAACTGTTAGTGATTAATGGCCTATTTTAACTATACAAATACAGTTTTGGAAGTGAACCTGCCATAACGGGGGAATCCCTAAGGAGTTTAAATAAAAAGAGAGTGCGTTGTATGAAAAAGCATTTCACTGTGAGAGACAGCAAACTTAATAACCGTTATAGTCATACACTTTAAATTGACTAAGATATCGTGCTTAGGGATAATAAGATGGGTGTGAACTCGCTTGAACAGGGGAATCGCATAGGAGTGAACCTGCTTGTATGGGGAAATCCCTAGCCTAGGGAGTGATCCCAGTAATGGGAAGCCCCAGAGAGTCTGACGAGGGTTAAGCTCCAATTTAGTTATTATCCCGTGAGTAAGAGCTTAGCGTGAGCGATAGTCTCACTAGGGGTTGAGAATAGATCTCACCCAACCAACACATTATGCTAATCTTATGCCCAGAGTATTTTCCTAATAAGTAAGGAAAACAGTCGGCATTAGCCAGTTTAAGTAGTTCAGAAAGAAAGAAAGTTTTTAAGGGCCATTAAGAGGCCAGTTCGAATGAGATTCGAATAGTTTTTAAGGGTCATTAGAGGACCATTATGTAAGAGAATCCTTTTAAAGAATATGAGCCTCAAGAGGCTAAGAAAAGAGTTTTTACGAGCCTGAAGAGGATAAGTAAAGTGTTTTCAAAAAAAAGAAAAGGGAGATTTTTTTGCATATCTCTTGATTAAGATTCTAAGTACCGTATGAATAAAATTCTAAGTAAAGCATGGCCATATCCTTGTAACGCATCGAGTATATAAGTTTGAATGTGCATCTTTTGTGAAAAAAAATTCCTTGCATAATCTCTACTCCATATGTTAAAGCGTCTTGCAAAAGTAGATTGGATAGATAAGGCATAAATCAAGTTTTACACCACCTAACCTATAGTTGGGATAACAAGATTCTATGTCATTTAGAAAGAAGAAAGGAAGATCTCTGCGCATATCCTGTGCTTATTTAGTGAACGAGTGTTTGAATGAAATTACAGGTAAGGCTTGGCTATATCCCTGCACGAATCATGCATTTAAGCTTTGAATGCGCATAACCTATGAAAGAAGATTCATTGCATAGTTCCTGTTGCCTGTTTATGTGCTTGAGTGCTTAAAGAGGTTTAGTTATTTAGGGACCTAGAAATGAGTTTAAGTGGCTCAAATGAAGTTTAGGGGTATTAATCTATCCTTGTGGATTGTAATTGCCTAATACGATAGTAACACATAAGCACGTGATATGTGGCTATTAATGGTATAATTCCCTGCAACGGTTTTGGTTTTAAGGAGTCGGGAATAATCACTGAGCGTGTGGTTACTCATCCCATTACTCTTTCCCCCTTTTCCCAAGTTTTCATTATGACAAGTAGAAGTCATTTTACAAATGCCAAGTCAAAGTCGACCTTTACTTGATGAGGTGTCACGTGTGCATACATAGAGGTGGAACTATGTGTTAAATGATGTGATGTAACGTATTCCTAGTTCTGTAACTGTATGTAATTACAGCACTCTAGCTCATGTAATGCATATTATTTATAAGTCGCTTTGTATGGCCATTTAAACGAACCATCTTACTAGTCAGATGTCTTTTTAATTGAAGTTGTCTATATTTTGGGATGCAAACCCCCAATACTCCGATTATATGAACCGCTGAGTTGTATCTTTCATTTCTTCTTTATTAATGAATTATATTGTTTAATGTACTCCGAGCAAGTTGCTCGTTGAATTATTAACTCTAGCGTGTAGCCGTTGGGCTTATTTTAGAGTTCTTTATGCTTTCGTTGATTACAGGGGTTTATTGTAAGGCTGTTAGCCTAGAAATGATCAGTTTTTAGGAGAAACTCTGTCCATTTCGCCCCATAAGTTAAATAGGATTTGAGAAAAACATAATGCTCTTAGCCCTAGGGGCTGGGGGCGTTACAAGATGTTATCAGAGCAAGGTCCTACAACCATAGGCCACGATCTGAGTCTTGTATTTCCTATAGTTGCCTAGGAATGCATTCACGATGATGTGGTATATGCGTGCTTTACGTGCAAATGTAAATGTTATGTGAACGTTAGTGTATTTAGTTAGTTGTGCGCGGCTGAGTGAGCTAATCATTTGGATGAATAAACCATTTGCTAAGGTGTAGGCCAAGTGACTCGTATGCTCGTAGATAAGTTAAGTGTTAGCTTAATTAAAGTTGTTTTGCTTATACGCCTTGGCGATTTGAATAGTAAATGTTTTATTCGTGCACCCTGATAGGACAATCGATAGTTGAAACATGTTGATTTAAACTGAGATGACTGAGAATGTTTTAACTCCAAGCTCATTCTTGCCCCTTAAGTACGATTTGCTCCTTGGGCCTGATAATAGAGTGAGCAGATGCACTCAGTGGTTAGTACAGAAAACGCTAGAAGCAATTGAACCATCCTCCTATTAAAAACAAAGAGACTCGAAATAGATAAGCTACTTTTCATCATTTGAAACTCGGATGTTAACGTCGTTTTGACTGTCGAGTCAGATTTACCTTATACCAAAGGATTAGCTATTCGTTAGTGATGATGAGTGGGTTTAGGTTCACAAATGCGTGTCCTTATGTGTATCAGAATGTTATATATAAATGTGTATGTGCTAAGATGTGTACATCAATGAAGTCGTTCCCAATGGATTAGGAAAGGAATGATTGGAATTTAGTTGCTATGATTAATAATCCTACTAAATGATACCTTCCATTGTCGAATTCTGAATTCCTGAGTAAATTAGGGGCTACTTTTGTATGCATGCTTGAAAGACTAAGTGCTAATGGTAGGACCTCGTTGAACATTACATAAGTGTACCTATCGTTCTCCTCCTTTACCATTGTTGCCTAAACAGTGCATTACTCGCTTTCTATTATACGAATTGCCATTCGAGAATGGGGTGACGATGTTTTGGTTGAATGAACCCTGATGCACCTAGAAAGCGTAAGGGAGAAAGAACCTAGCATACTTTGGGATTGTGCATAATAAACGATCCCTACTAATGTAGACAACCTTCAGTAAGACTCCTATAATCACCTGTGAGACAGGTGTACCTCATAAGACCTCAATGTATACCTATAAGACCATATGTCAAAATACTCAAATAATCCTAGTCCGCTTGACACTAATCTTTTCTATATTGGATGCAGTTTAGGGCATGCTGTTGACCACAGGTTGCAAAGGGGGATTGCACGCATGTATACACATCTAGGTGTTCTTTCTATATGACAACCCCTGGGTCTGCATGTTTTGTCTTAAGGATTTATTATGGCATCATGTGCTGTGTGAGACCATAAGAATATCTACAGATAGATGTGTTTGTGATCAAATGCTGAGCTTTGGCAATTACTTGGCTTGAATCTGATTAAACATGCGACTGTATTAGCTAGAGCGAGTTAATTTATGTAGTTAATTACACAACATGACTCTTGAATCATCATTTACAGCCCATCAATACTGTTTCTCGTGTTATAGTTGGATTAGCTAAACCTAATGTGTGTAATGTGTGACTAGATGACAATAGAGCTACATTTGCATGAATCACGTCCATAGATATATGTATCTCATGTGTAAAAAAGTAGCATGATAGAGCATTCAAGGTCATGTCATTATAAATATTGACACTCATGTCTATTATGCGCGATCATTAATGCATTATGGCAATTGAGTCATGACTAATTATGTGACTGAACTGTTAAGTGCATGAGCCTCTTGGTGCCTGTTTTGAGCTTGAATAGGATGCAGTTGAGTTGGGTGCCTAATCTAACAAGTGACTTATTGCGTGATATGATTTTTGGGCGTGTTACTTGCATTACATGACTCCTATTGCTTCCCATTATAGCTTGAATGACCACATGCATTACCCTAGTGACGTGCCCTATGTACACTAAAACATGGACTGACCTGTAGATCATGCTTGATATCAAAGTGCGACGTTGTTGCGAGCCTATGTGTTGTTCTTGTGTGATGTAATTGTTCATGTAATGCTTTGTGATGCTGCGTGATGCTATGGAGTTCCCTTTTCTATTTCATGATGATGTAGAGTCCCTAGCTGATTGGCTTAAGCCTAAAAAGATTTGATTCCTTCATGCATTAGGACCGATTTAATGTAGCCGCGTACTCTAGCTTGACCTTTTGTCATTACCACTAGTTATCACGTATAGAAATGGTCCTAAGGTGTGAACTTATGCGCTTTTGTGTAAAACTGCTCTTGTTCAACTTTTGTTCTAACCCAAATTTGAAAAGGGTATTCACGCCAACTCATTTGCCCCTCTTCTATGTGTTTGCCCTCGGTGCCTAAATAGAGCGAATAAATGCTTGAAGAGGATTGGCGAGGAGAAGACTGGATGCTATAAGCCTTATTCTTTCAATTTAAAAGATACAGTTGATTGCAAAATGGAATTTTGGATTTTAGTGTGAGTTGTGCAGATTATGTCATGCATATGCACATTTTAGGTATGACTGAACATAGTTTGAGAATATCGAGGACGAAATTATTTTAAGGGGGAAGAATGTAACACCGCATTTTTCATTTTACGATAAGCTGACCATACTAACTTTTTACGTAATAAAATCGTATTTTATTAAATATACAAGTTAAATTATTACTGATGTGCTCACATGAATGATAATTTTATTAAAAAGAATATCTTTGTCTCTATTAATATTATTATTATTAGTTTTGAAGATCTTTGATGATTTTTAATAAGCGTTAATAAAGATTATTAATGATACTAAATCGATTAGGAACCTAAATACGATTACGTTGTCAACCTTAGATATAGTTCAATGTTTATTAAGGCAAACCTCTACATATTTGGGATCGAGTAATCGAGGAAAGATTGTATTATTGATTTGGGTATAGAATAAGAGGTACGAGATTGGACTAGCGATTTTAGTTGACTAAGCAATTGATCAAAACAAAAAACAAAAGGAAAAGAAAGAAAGGGGAATCGAAAGGGGCCGAAGCCCCTTTCTAGCTTGCAAACGGGAGCAGGGAGGTTCTTAAAACCCCATCCCCAACACCCAGCAGCAGAGAGAAAGAGGAGGAGAGAGGGAGGCAGAGGAGGGGCTGCGACGCCGGCGGCGCCACCACCCCAGTGCACACTTCTGCCCTACGCATCCTCCACCAGCACGACTCAACCCACAACTGAGCGAGAAAGAGAGAGGAAGAGGGAAATTGAGCGAAAGAGTGAGGGAGCGAAATGGTTTGAGGCTGGTGCTACCCATTGCCGGCGACTGTCGCAACTGAGGCCGGCGACCAGGAGGCAATTGGGCATGACTCCAGTGACGAGGCAGGACCGAGAGGGAGATAAAAATAGATCTGGGTAGGCGGGTTCGAAGATGATGTTTGGGCAGCGAATTAGACGGCTTGAAATTCGCTTCAAATGTTCCCAATTAGCCCAGGATTTGGGTCTTTAGCTTGGGTCTAGGTAGGTGTTTCTCGCCTCCTAAGTATTAGTAAATTCGAAAAGATTTCAGCCCTAAAATGAAGATTCATGTTAGTTTAGGCTTAGTTAGATTAATCAAGAACAAACTGACTATTTATGCATGTTATATTTACATTAAAATCAGTTGAGGTAATGCATGTTAGCTGCTGCCCAAACTGCTAGATTTGTACTGAATTATATGTCTAAATAGGCTACTTAAAATAGGTTAGAAGAATCTGTTTAGTTAGGGTAGAAAGTAAGTTCTTTGAAATTGTCAGAATTGGTGACTTTTAAGTTTAGCAAAATTGGGTATATATGAGTGAAAGAATACTTCGAATCGATATATGTTAAGTTTAATTAACTCGTGCTTTTCAAATCGATGCTTGTTTATTTAGTTAATTCGTGCATGAAAGTAGCTTTGAAATAATATATGAATACCTCAAATTGATGCTTGTTTATTTAGTTAATTCATCCTTGAAAAGTAGCCTCGAAATATTTTATGAATGTTTTGAAACGATGAATGTTAGGTCTGTAATTCATGTTAGCGAATGGCCTTTGATATGACCTAGGAATGCCTTAAGCCGTTGAGTGCCAATCTAGTTAATTCATGTTGAAAAGACCTCGAAATAACTCAATAACCCTAGTTAAATTAATTAGACTCGGTAAGCCTTAAATGCGCCCTATATTCGCTTTTGAAAATGCCTTAGAAGGAGCATGTTTACTCCTTAATCATGATCTATGTATGCAAGTTAGTTTCATGCCTTATTGTTCATTTCGGGCCGTTGGGGGGCCTTATTTATGTTAATAAACTATACATGTTACATAAGCCGTATTGTGTTGCTAAATAGGTGCTACTTGCACAGTAAGTACATATGTCCTATTACACATTTCTTTATGGCTTTCATGATAATATGCTATGGTTATAGAATTGAAAACTGAGTTGGTAGTCGGATAGCTTGAGGATGGATTAATGAGAATTTTGAGGTTCTTTGTGGTCGGTGTTGTGTGAGAAGGGAGTCTGGGTTGTGTTTGACTGCAATCGTGTGGATTGCGAAGCCGTGTGTGGCTTGTTCTACTAAGTTGATTATGAAGGTTTTTAATGTGTTACGTGCAAACCCCCTTCCCTTTATGTCATTAAGTTGCATCTTGCGAGTGAGGGTGAGTTTGAAAAAGAACGTTTTCGTGGTTGTAACTAATATTAGCCATAACTATTAGCAATTGATGGCCTATTTTAACTATACAAATATAGTTTTGGGAGTGAACCTGCCAAAACGGAGGAATCCCTAAGGAGTTTAAATAAAAAAAGAGTACATTGTATGAAAAAGGATTTCGCTGTGAGAGGCAGCAAACTTAATAACCGTTATGGCCATACGCTTTGAATTGGCTAAGATATCGTGCTTAGGGACAATAAGATGAGAGTGAACTCACTTAAACGGGGGAATCCCATGGGAGTGAACCTGCTTGTACGGGGGAATCCCTAGCCTAGGGAGTGGTCTCAGTAATGGGAAGCCCTAAGACCCTGACGAGGGTTAAGCTCCAATTTAGTTGCCATCCCGGGAGTAAGAGCTTAGCGTGAGCGATATTTTCACTAGGGGTTGAGAATAGATCTCACCCAACCGGCACATTATGATGATCTTATGTCCAGAGTATTTTCCTAATAAGTAAGAAAAGCAGTTGGCATTTCGCCCGTTTAAGTATTTCAGAAAGAAAGAAAGTTTTTAAGGGCCATTAAGAGGCCAGTTCGGATGAGATTCGAATAGTTTTTAAGGTTCATTAGAGGACTATTATGTAAGAGATTTATTTTAAAGAATATGAGCCTCAAGAGGCTACGGAAAGAGTTTTTACAAGTCCCAAGAGGCTAAGTAAAGTGTTTTCAAAAAAAAAAAAAAAAAAGAGAAAGGAAGATTTTTGTGCATATCTTGTGATTAAGATTCAAAGTTCTATATGAATGAAATTTTAAGTAAAGCATGTTCATATCGAAGTAAAGCATGGTCATATCCTTGTAATGCATTGAGTTTATAAGTTTGAATATGCATCGTTTGTGAAAGAAAGTTCCTTGTATAATCTCTACTCCACTTGTTTAAGCATCTCGCACAAGTAAATTGGATAGACAAGGAATAAATCAAGTACTACACCACCTAACCTATAGTTGGGAATTAATGAGATTCTCTATCATTTAGAAAGAAGAAAGAAAGATCTTTGTGCATATCCTGCGCTTATTTTATGAATGAGTGTTTGAATAAAATTAGAAGGCTTGGCTATATCCCTGCAATGAATCATACATTTAAGCTTTGAATGTGCATAACCTATGAAAGAAAATTCAGTGCATAGTTCCCTATGTGCTTGAGTGCTTGGTTTTAAAGAAGTTTGGTTATTTAGGAACCTAGAAATGAGTTTAAGTGCCTAGAATGAAGTTTATGGGTAATAATCCGTCCTTGGGGACTGTGTTTGCCTAATATGATAGTAATACATAAGCACGTGATACATGGCTATTAATCGTATTATTGCCTGCAATAGCTTTGGTTTTAAGGAGTCGGTAAATACTCATTGAGCGTGTAGTTGCTTATCCCATTACTCTTTCCCCTTTTTCCTAGGTTTTCTTTGTGATAGGTAGAAGTCAATTTTACAAATGCCAAGTCGAAGTCTACCCTAGCTTGATAAGGTGTCACATGTGCATATATAGAGGTGGAAATACGTGTAAAATGATGTGATGTAACGTATTCCTAGTTCTGTAACTGTATGTAATTACAACACTCTAGTTCATGTAATGCATATTATTTATAAGTCGCTCTGTATGGCCATGTGATCCAACCGTCTTATTAGTCAGATGTCTTTTTAATTAAAGTTGTCTATATTTTGGCATACAAACCCCCAGTACTCCGGTTGTATGAACCGTTGAGTTGTATCTTTCATTTCTTCTTTAGTAATGAACTATATTGTTTGATGTACTCCAAGCGAGTTGCTCGTTGAATTATGAACTCCAACGTGTAGCCATTGAGCTTATTTTAGAGTTCTTTATGCTTCCATTGATTGCAAGGTTTTATTGTAAGGGTTTTAGCCTCGAAATGGTCAGTTTTTAGGGAAAACTCTATCCGTTTCACCCCAGAAGTGAAGTAGAATTAGAGAAAAATATAATGCTCCTAGCCCTAGGGGCTAGGGGCATTACAAGATATGACTGCAGTTGTGTGGATTGCGAGGCCATGTGTGGCTTATTCTACTGAGTTAATTATGAAGTGTTTAAATGTATAACGTGCAAAGATGCCCTTCCCTTTTATGCCATTACGTTTCATCTTGCGAGTGAGGGTGAGTTTGAAAATAAGGTTTTCATGGTTGTGACTAATAGTAGCCATAACTATTAGCAATTTATGGCCTATTTTAATTATACAAATATAATTTTGATAGTAAACCTGCTAGAACTGGGGAATTCCTAAGGAGTTTAAACAAAAAGAGAGTACGTTGTATGAACAAGGATTTTTCTGCGAGAGGCAGCAAACTTATTAGCCACTATGACCATATGCTTTAAATTTGCTAAGATATCGTACTTAAGGACAATTAGATAGGAGTGAACTCGCTAGAACGACAGAATGCCATGGGAGTGAACCTACTTGTACGGGGGAATTCCTAGCCTAGGGAATAGTTCCAGTAGTGGGAAGCCCTAGAGACCCTGACGAGGGTTAAGGTCTAATTCAGTTGCCATCCCAGGAGTAAGAGCTTAGCGTGAGCGATAGTCTCACTAGGGGTTGAGAATAGATCTCACCCAACCAGTAAGTTATGATGATCTTATGCTCAGAGTATTTTCCTAATAAGTAAGAAAACCAGTTGACATTTTGCCAGTTTAAGTATTTCAGAAAGAAAGAAAGTTTTTAAGGGCTAACAAGAGGCCAGTTCAAATGAGATTTGAACAGTTTTTTTAAGGGTCATTAGAGGACCATTATGAAGGAGATTCCTTTTAAAGAATATGAGCCTCAAGAGGCTAAGAAAAGAGTTTTTGTGAGCCTCTAGAGGCTTAGTAAAGTGTTTCAGAAAAAGAAAAAAAGATTTTTGTGCATATCTTGTGTTTAAGATTCGAAGTGTCGTATGAATGAAATTCTAAGTAAAGCATGGCCATATCCTTATAATGCATCAAGCATTTAAGTTTAAATGTACATCTTTGTGAAAGAAAGTTCCTTGCATAATCTCTATTCCATGCGTTTAAGCATCTCGCATAAGTGAATTGGGTAGACAAGGCACAAATCACGTATTATACCACATAGCCTATGGTTGGAAATTAACGAAATTCTCTGTCATTCAGAATGAAGAAAGGAAGATCTCTATGCATGTCCCGTGCTTATTTTATGAATGAGTGTTTGAATGAAATCACAAGTAAGGCTTGGCTATATCCCTGCAATGAATCATACATTTAAGCTTTGAATGTGCACAGCCTATAAAAGAAGATTCAGTGCATAGTTCCTGTTGCCCGTTTATGTGCTTGAGTGCTTGATTTTAAAGAGGTTTGGCTATTTAGGGACCTAGAAATTAGGTTAAGCGGCTTGAATGAAGTTTACGGGTATTAAGCCGTCCCTGGACTATGATTGCCTAATACGATAGTAATACATAAGAACGTGATATGTAGCTATTAATGGTATTATTGCCTACAACGGTTTTGGTTTTAAGGAGTCGAGGAACACCCACTGAGCGTGTGGTTGCTCATCCCATTACTCTTTTCCCTTTTCCCAGGATTTCATTATGAAAGGTAGAAGTCATTTTACAAACGCTAAGTCGGAGACTACCCTTACTTGATGAGGTGTCACGTTTGCACGTACAGAAGTGGATTTACATGTTAAATGATATAACATGATGTATCCCCAGTTTGTAATCGTATGTATACAAGTACTCTAGTTCATGTAATACATATTATTTATAAATCCCTCTATACGGCTATGCGAGCCAGCCATCTTATTAGTTAGTTGTCTTTTTAATTGAAGTCGTCTATATTTTAAGAAGCAAAACTCCAGTACTCCGATTGTGTGAACCGTTGAGTTGTATCTTTCAATTCTTCTTTAGTAATGAACTATATTGCTTGATGTACTTCGAGCGAATTGCTCGTTGAGTTATGAATTCTGGCATGCAGCTGTTGAGCTTATTTTAGAGTTTTTTACGCTTCCATTCATTGTAGGGGTTATTATAATGCTTTTAGCCTAGAAATGGTCAGTTTTTAGGGGAAACTCTGACCATTTCGCCCTAGAAATTAAGTTGGAGGTAAGAAAACGTAATGCTCTTGCACATAGGGGCCCGGGGTGTTACATATACATATATATGTATGTATATATATATATATATACATATATATACATATATATATATATATATAT
>JAKOGI010002968.1:60000-74854 GCA_029747015.1 Carnegiea gigantea | reverse complement strand
GGGCAAAGGACAGAGGGTTCACTGAAGTTGCGAAAGTTATAATAGCATATTACCAACAATTGCTTGGAGAGCAGAAGGTGAAAAGAACCTATCTCTCGCGGAGTCTAGTTGACCAGGGGCCAGTTTTAACAGTGGAACAACGACTCCAACTACACATAGCCGTCGCAAGCAAGGAAATCAAAGAGGTAATTTTTTCTATTCCTAACGAGAAGTCTCTAGGGCTTGATGGTTGCACTAGTAGGTTCTTTAAAACCTATTGGGATAGTATTGGAAGCATGGTATGTGAAGCCATTTAAGAAGTCTTTGCAACAAGTGACTTATCATCTGACTACAACTCCACCAACCTGGTAATACTACCCAAAACAACAAAGCCCCAGTGTGCCACGGATTTCCCATCTCGTGCTGTACAGTCATCTACAAAGGGATATCCAAACTGCTATGTAACAAGCTTAAACAAGTACTTCAATCATTAATTAATCAAAGCCAAGGAGCTTTTGTCTAAGGAAGAGAGCTCTTATATAATGTGCTCTTATGCCAAGAACTGGCCAGAGGGTACGCCAGACAACACACATCACCAAGATGCCTAATGAAGATTGATTTAAAAAAGGCATTTGACTCAGTCCACTGGAGCTTTATTGAGGAATTACTAACTAGACTGAGATTTAAATCTATCTCTAGGAAATGGATCAAGGCATGCATCATTAACACTCATTATACAATCCTCCTAAATGGGGGGGCTGTAGGGCATTTCAAAGGTGGGAGAGGTTTGAGGCAAGGGGATCCACTCTCCACCCTGCTATTTGTGCTCACTATGGAATATCTATCAAGAACACTCAGGCATGCAAGCATACAACCACATTTCAAATTCCTTCCAGGATGCAAAAAGCATGAATTGGTAAACTTAATGTTCGCAGATGATCTGATGTTGTTTAGTGCAGTGGATGCAAAGTCAATTCACTATTTAATGGAGGCATTTCATGATTTTTTATTCACTACAGGGCTCCAAGCCAACTATAGCAAATCAGCTATAGTCTTGAGAGGATGCACTCAGCAGACAGAGGAGAAAATACTGTAGATCACAGGGTATACCACGGGGTCACTCCCCTTTAGATATCTGGGTGTTCCCACAATGGCAAGCAAACTTAGCAAACTAGAATTTAGAGCCCTGGTAGATAAAATCACAGCAAGGATCAAAACGTGGTCTACAAGACATTTATCTTATGCAGGCTAAGCAGCACTCATCCACTCAGTATTACTTGAAATTTTAACATTTCGGGCAAAAGTTTTTATATTGCCCCAGGAAGTGATCCACCAACTAACGGCACTATGTAGAAACTTCCTCTAGGGGGCAGCTTGTACTTATAAAAAAGTACCCTTCGTGGCATGGAAAGAGGTGTGTCTACCAAAGGCAAATGGGCGCATAGGGATGAAAAATTTAGAAGCATGGAATAAGCGTTGGATTGCAAAACTGGTTTGGGAAGTTGCTATGAAGAAGGACAGCCTATGGATAAGATGGGTTCACGGGAATATCTCGTTAGCAAGGAATGGTGGCAATACACCACCGTGTATGATGGATGCTGGTACTGGAAGAAGTTATGCTCAGTTAAAGAGGAGTTCAGGTGGGGGAGCACAGAGGGCTAAAGATGGATGGGGAAAGATACACCCACTGGAATCTACACAGTGCATTTGGGTTGTGCTTGGTATATGGGCCTGCAAAGCAACGAGATCCCCTGGAAGACACTAATGTGGTCATAGTTAGCCACACCCAGACATTCTTTCATTGCTTGGCTGCTGCTAAAGCAAAGGCTGCCAGTTGCTACCAGATTAGATAGGTACCTGGGAGGGATTAGCACAAGCTGTGACGTATGCAATGAACATGAAGAAACTCAAGACCATCTCTTCTTTACATGTACGTATGCTAAGAATGCATACAACAACACCTCTCAATGGCTCCATATTAAGCGCATTGCAAAAACACTGCAAGAGTGGTGTGATCAGCTCAAAACGCAGGCATTGCCCAAGCCAGACAAAGAAATACTCCACACCATGTTTACAGAAACCATCTACTACATCTGGAAGGCCAGAAATGAACTCAAGCATCAATGGAAGCCCATGGGATGGAAAACTATAGCACTCCTAATCAAAGAGCACATTAGACAGAGACATTTTACATAGCACAGCAAAACAGGAAATACCAGAAGTACATAGACCTAGTACTACAGAAATCAATGTTGATAAACAGCATGCGTAATGCAGGTTCAGGAATGAATACTCACTTTTTTGCAAAAAACAAAAAATATATGTACATATATATAGACACACACACACACATACATACATATCTATATATATACATGCATGTGTGTGTGTGTGTATATATATCCATATCTATATATATGTGTGTGTATATATATACACACACACACACACACATATATACACACACACACACACACACATACATATATATGTGTGTGTGTGCGCGTGCGCGCGTGTGGGCGCGTACGAAAATATATATATATATATATATATATATATATAATATATATATATATATATATATATATATATATAATATGTATATATACATATACATACACATACATATATATATACACATATATATTTGCATATATACATATATATATACATATATATATATATATATATATATATATATATATATATATATATATATATATAAATGTCGATATATATGTATATATACATATATATATATATATATGCAAATGTGGATATATATACAAATGTATATATATGTGTATGTATATATATATATATATATATATATATATATATATATATATATGTATGTATGATAATATATATATGTGTATATACATATATATATATATATATATATATATATATTATATATATATATATATAAATATAGATATACACATATATACGCATACACATATATGTGTATATATATATATATATATATATATATATATATATATATATATATATATATATATATATATGTATGTATACATACATACATACATACATACATACATACGTACGTACACGCTAGAGTTCTGGTAATAGGCATGAAAATCAAAGCTCACATGTTAGAGTTCATATGTTACAGAGTTATGTCAATTGGCAGAAAAGCCAAAGTTCATACGTCAAAGCTCTTAGGTTGCAGAATGTAACGCCCCCAATTCCTAATGCGTGATTAGTCCAATCTAATTGCTCTTAAATTATAGATTAATAGCAGAAGTCTATTAATTGGAGGCATTACCATCGTTTCATAACGGAACAAGGCTAATTGAGGTTACCTATATCATTGCGTTGCCCACTTAATTACTTGACTCAATCCGTAATTGAAATAACACAGATTCAACCATTTATGAAAGTTGTGATGCAGCTGAACTCAACGTATGACTACAAAATACAAGTAACTGCGTTGTCGAAAAAGGATACACAACCATCAGGTTCTTAGAACAGTAGCCTATAAATCACTGTGAGCTTTTAGCTAACAAAACCACAGCAAAAAGGAATTGCGATGCCCCTTCAGTTCTTGCTACCTCCTGGTTTGTCAGTGGGAGGACTGTTCACTGATCCCTTGCCTAAAACAGAAAACACAAAAACATTTGAAATATGAGCCGAAGCTCAGCACGTACATTCCTATGCAGTAAAATAAGCTTTGAGTTTAATTAGTTGGGCGCCTGCATTTCAAAACATTTTGCCTTGCAAACAGGAGAGAGAAAATGTATGAGTAAAACTGATTTGCAGGTTGTTATCTGGAAGTGGACCCCTGGTGACATATGCAGTAATTTTGAGATAGGTGCACACCTTCTAGGTCGATTGGGAAGCCTAAATTACAGCTGCGTGAGTAAATTGAAAGGCATAAACCCTGATGATTGATAATTGACGGGGCAACTTGCTTAGGTGACAAAACATTGCGTCAAATAATTCATTACATGAACGTTATATTGATTTTGTATGGTTTGAGAAACATGTGAGTTTTCGAAGAGTACAGGTAATGTACATACCTGATCATTGAAAATCCCTCTCTGTTACAGTGAAAGTGACTTTTTAGCAACTTGAAGCGACAGCAGTAGCCTCACTTCTACTCCAAGGATATTACTATCTTAATTAGTGTGAGATTAAGGAAACTTTATTAAATTTCTTTGTTTATTACATGATTTAAATCCTCTTGAATTCTCCTTCTATTATGAGTGCAACCATTATTATTAATTCAATTAGGTCCCATTTTATTTTGTTTTTGTTCCTCTTCCTCCCAAGTCTAATGATCTTTTAACGTGTATAATAATGACATAATTGTATGATTTATCTTGAGTTCGTTATTAATGACGTCATCGATCATTATTATAGTTAACATTATCATTACCGTTGTCACTATTATCATTATCATTAGAATTGCGATTATTTTTGGCATTATTGGTTATTAACGATATTAGTATGGTTATTGTTTTCCTCTTTAACGAATCATTGCTAATTTTCTAGCCATTATACTTTGGTTTACGATACGGTTCAAGGTGACTATATGAACTTAGGTTCAGGTTTAAATTGAGTCCCAATCATGCAATTATGATTAGTGAAGTAACCCACAACCTTAGCCTCACTCACCCAATTATGATAACATGCACACCCAAACTTCAACCACCCAATTTCATTACTTTTATTCAAACATTCATTATACTTTGCTTAAATCACCAAATAACCTAAAATCAATCCTTGTGCCTTTATTTAAATCAGAACCTTTAATTGTTTAGTCGTGGTCAAAACGTAATATTCATTAACCTCATATATATACGTATATTTCTCATCTTAATCACCAATTAGTTCGCTTAAACACTCACTTAAAGACTAATAATCTATATAATTAACTTGAATATCATTCAAACCATAACCTTAAATTCTCAACATTCATGGCCATAACTCATTCACCTAACATTTATTCTACTTCAATCTCATTCCAATAGGAACCAAAACCAGCCTCACCATCACCGTAAACAACTAATATGTAACACAATTTGCAAACTTTCACTCACCACTCTCATCCTAATCCTTCAAGTTCATAACCCTAATCACCAACCCATGACTAAAACATAACAATCACATCCCATATATATAATCCACAAACTACCTTCAATTTTCACGAAATTAATCTAAATATCATCACATCACTATAATTTAACTAAAATTCAAGCATCACATTCAACCTTCACTCATCACCTTCCTCAATTTGCGACTCAATCCAATCATCCAAAATAATTCAAGAAACTTACAAACAAATACCCATTAATGATATTTATACCATTTACTATCCAAATTCTAGCATAAAAGATCAAAATTGAATCAAGTGGGAGTTAGGGTTTCACCTCCCAATCACTTGAATACACTTAAGGAGGGGCGAAAGCCAGTGGAGACCGGTGGCACTAGGACAATTGACAGCTGGGGGAGCAGCGGCAGCGGTTTCCGGCAACAAAGAATGGTCGGCGGACGGTGGTGGGCCATGACAGAGTTCGCAGTGAGACAGGGGAGGGGGTGTCGGGTTCCCAGAGAAGCGAGGGGGATATTTGGGTTTTGTTTTTTTTGTTAATTTTGTTTGATTTATTTAGTTTAGTAAATTTATTAGTTTAGGCTATTTCTAATTATCCTTTTCCCCCTTTTTTTCTTTTTACTCCCTTTTATTTGATAACACATAACCCAATTTCTAGATTTTTCTTATATTTATCCCATCCCTTTGTATTTTATTTTATTTGTTTATTATTTTATTTGTTTTTATTCATTATACACATATTTACATTTTTAGATATCATTATATTTATGTATAATCGAAGTAGTAATTTTAGCTAGAATTAACACATTTAAATTTTACATCCTTTAGATATAAATTTAGGAGAAGACATTCTCATTTCCTTTTTATTATTATTACTGTATTTCTTCTTTTATTCTTATTATCATATTACTTCACAAATTAGTTCTTTAACAATTACGCTCCTTTATTTAATGAATTTATTTATTTATTACTATGTGGGCATTCACATATTAATTAGAACTTGAAGGAATTATTTAACGAGCATTACAAGGTTTATGTCGAGGTCACATCGTTGTTTCAACCTGTGATGCATAAATATCTATATATATACCCGCATAAAATGATAAGTTGAAATGCGGAATTCAAATGCGGGCCCAACTTAATTTAATTTGCGATTAGGGTAGTTTGACGTAATTAACAAGAATTTTAGGTTCGGGCCGTTACAGCCTCTCCCCCTTAAAATAAGTTTCGTCCCTGAAACTTGTAGTTTGAAAGAAACACTGCCCGTACCTCAAATAGATTTGGATACTTACTTCTCATGTCCTCCTCGGTTTCACATGTAGCCTCAGATGAGTTATAGTTGGCCCACATAACCTTAACTAGAGGAATGCTTTTGTTTCAAAGTTGCTTAACCCTATAGTCTAATATCTTTACAGGATGCTCCTCATACATTAGGTTTTTAGCAACCTCTACAGGCTTCATTATGATAATATGATTTGGATCTGGAACATATTTTTAGAGCTGTGAAATGTGAAAAGCATTGTACACATGCTCAAGTTTTGTTGGTAGATCCAACCTGTAAGCCACGGGGTTTAGTTTCTCGATAATTTCATAAGTCCCAATATACCTAGGGCTTAGTTTACCCCTGAGATTGAACCTCTTGACTCTTTTAACTGGGGGCACATTTAAAAATACCTTATCTCCCACTTGAAACTCTAACGTTCTTCTCCTTATGTCTGCATAACTTTTCTATCTACTTTGAGCTGCTTTGATATTTTCTTGAATTTTTCTTATCATTTCAGTGGTTTCTTGAATCAGCTCAGGCCCTAAAGTTAATGCCTCATCAAGCTCACTCCAACACAATGGAGTTCTGCATTTTCTTCCATATAGTGCTTCAAATGGGGCCATTTTAATGGTGGATTGATAGCTATTATTATATGAAAACTCTAACAATAGCAAGTAGTCTTCCCATTTTCCTTGGAAGTCAAGTACACATGCCCTGAGCATATCTTCCAGGATTTGATTTACACTCTCCGTTTGTCCATCAGTCTCAGGGTGGTATGAGATGCTAAAATTTTACTTGGCACCAAAAGCTATTTGCAGGGCTTGCCAAAATCGAGCGTGGAACCTCTGATCTCGGTCAGACACTATATCCTTTGGTATGCCATGCAGTCGAACTATTTCTTTGCCATATACCTAGGCCAGTCTCTCTACACCCCACGTGTCATGAATTGCTATAAAATGGGCGTATTTGGTGAGTCTGTCCATATTGAACCAAATAGCATTCTTCCTTGAAGCAGAGAGGGGCAATCCCATAATAAAATCCATCGACATTGAATCGCATTTCCCAAGTAGGAATTTCTAAAGGTCTCAATTCACCTACAGGGCGCTGGTGTTCGGCTTTCACTTTTTGGCACGTTAAACACTTATTTACATACTCTGTAATATCTCTTTTCATGTTTTCCCACCAGAAAAATTGTCTCAGATTCCTATACCTTTTTGTTCCTCCTAGGTGTACTGCATATCGAGTGTCATGGGCGTCCTCTAAAATCCTTCTCTTCAACTCCTCTTTATTGGGTAGGCACAGTCTGTTCTGAAATCTCAAGATTCCATCTTCGTGTATTACAAGACTAGACGATTTTCCCTGTGCAACATTGCACCTAAGCTTTTCAAGTTTTGCATCATCCTTTTGACTTGCCTTAATTTCTTTTATTATAGAAAGTTGCACCTCGAGTACTGTTAATAACCCATTTGTGCTTCTCGGTAGCATAAGCTCTATACCCATGGTTTTAAAGTCCCTTAATAAGCTAGGTGGGGTATTTATCATCGCGTTTAACCCATCTTGGGTCTTCCTACTGAGCACATCAGCTACAACATTCGCCTTGCCAGGATGATATTGAATTTGCAAGTCATAATCCTTTAGCAACTCCAACCATCGTCGTTGTCTTAAATTGATCTGTTCTATGTAAAGATATACTTTAGGCTTTGGTGATCAGTGTAAACCTTGCACGGTAGTTCATACAGGTAGTGTCACCAGATTTTTAAGGCATAAACTACCGCAGCTAACTCTAAATTATGAGTGGGATAGTTCTTCTCATAAGGCTTGAGTTGCCTAGAGGCATAGGCTATTGCCCTGTCATCCTATATTAAGACATAGCCTAGCCCGTTCTTAGAAGTATTACTATAAATAGTGTACTCTTTTCCTTCTTCAGGCAAGGTAAGGATAGGCGCTGTTGTTAAGCGTCTCTTTAGTTTTCTTGAAATGTTTCTTCACATTTGTCTCACCACTTGAATTTAGTGGTTTTCTTTAATAGGTTGGTGAGTGGAGATGCAATCTTCAAAAAATATTTCACAAACCTTCTATAATATCCTACTAAACCCAGAAAACTCCTTACTTCAGTCATGTTGGTGGGTCTAGGCCATTTGATTACCGCATTTATCTTCTAAGGATCAACTTTGATTCCTTCCTTAGTAACTACATGCCCTAAAAATGTCACTTTGGTTAACCAAAACTCACAGTTTTTCAGTTTGGCATACAATTGATGTTTCCTCAAGGTTTATAACGCAGTCCTCAAATGATTCGCATACTCCTTCTTGTCCTTGGAGCACATTAGAATGTCATATATGAAAGCCATCACAAATTTATCCAGATAAGGTTTGAAAACCCTATTCATGAGATCCATGAATGTAGCAAGAGCATTTGTTAGCCTAAAAGGCATCACAGTAAACTCGTGGTGGCCATATCTAGTCCTGAAATCCATCTTGGGAATATCTTTCGGCTTAATTCCAAGCTGGTGATAGCCAGACCTCAAATCAATCTTTGAAAATACCCCCGCTTCTTGTAACTGATCAAACAGATCATCTACCCAAGGCAAAGGACACTTATTCTTAGTGGTTATTTTATTTAGCTCTCGGTAATCTATGCACAACCTTAAGGTTCCATCCTTTTTCTTCACAAACAATATTGGAGCTCTCTGTGGTGAAACACTTAGCCTAATAAACCCCTTCTATAGTAACTCATACAACTGGGCTTTTAACTCCTTGAGTTCAGATGGTGCCATCTTATATAGGGCTTTTGAAATGGGCTGTGCACCAGGAATTAGCTCAATCTCAAAATCAATTTTCCTTTGAGGAGGTAGGCCCGGCAACTCCTCAGGAAAAACATCAGGAAATTTGCAAACTATAAGAATATTTTCTATTTTTATCTTCTTTTTTTTAATCTCAGTGGCATAACATAAATATCCTATGCACCCCTGTCTTAACATCTTGCTTGCCTTCATGATTGAAATTATAGAACACTCTATCCTCAATCTATCCCCATAAAAACATGCTTCCCAACCTTTTGCGTCCCTTAAAGTGACCTTAAGGTCCTTACAATCTATGTTCGCCCCATAAGCAGCTAATCAGTCCATTCCCAAGATTATATCAAATTTCGACATAATAAATTGAATCAAATCCCCAGTGAACTCATGCTCAGCTATTACAACAGGAACATGCCTATAGAGGACAAGACATTCTATCGCTTGCCATTTGGCAAGCTAATTCTATAGTTCGCCCGCCCCTTATTCTGTTTCAGACTCAATTGTAATGTAGCTTGAGTGGAAATAAATGAATGAGTTGCCCCCGAGTCAAATAAAACACAGAATGGTTTTGAATTTAAAAAGAGAGTTCCAGTGACAACCGTACCAGAAACTATAGCTTTCTTTTTGCTCATTATATAGGCTCGTCCTGCCGTTGGGGGTTTCAAGGGCAGGTTCCCTTGACATAGGGGTGGTACAGGCTTTGCAACTCCCTTTTTCATAGCCTTCTGTCTTCTGGGATAGTTAGCAATTGAATGGTCTGGGCTTTCGCACCACATACATTTATTAGTACCTACACAGCACTCAACTATTGTATGGTTTGTCTGCCCGCATTTAGCACAAGGCTCCTTTGGTGCCACTAGGCGGCTCTTATTAGGTGCAGCAGTAGGTTTCTTCGACGCAACACTCTCACTTGATGTACCACGATCATTCCACTTTCTCTTCTGGTTTCCTAGATTCAAAGCCCTTAACTCACCCTTAACTCTCTCTACCTCAACAGCTTTTTTATACAGCTCTTGATAGGTTTGGATTAGCTGGCCTGCCAATTGATTTCGGATATAAAAAGCTAAACCTTCCTCAAACCTTCTCATTTTCAGTCTTTCAGTTACTACAAAGTCTGGAGCGAACCTTGATAACTCTGTAAACTAACGGGCATATTGTATTAGGGTCATATTCCCACTCATCTTTAGCTCTATGAATTCTTTCTCCTTCTATCGTTGAACTATGATTGGGTATAACTTAGCCCTAAGCTCCTGAAGAAACTTTGCCTAAGGGGGCTCGGGTCCTTATCACTTATCTTTCATAGCACTCCACCAAATATCGGGTTGACCAGCTAAATAGAAAGTTCCTATGTTGACTTATTTCTGTTCAGGCACCTCAACTACTACAAATATCTTTTCCATTCCCCTAATCTAGTCCTCCAGCTTTATAGGGTTAAGGTTTCCATCATAAACCTTAGGGTTACGTCAGTCTACCCTATCACCTAATTTGTTAGACTTTGAAGAGTTTTCTGGAAGTACAGGGGGTGTAGGGGATGCAGGAGGAATCCTTTTCATCAGCTTAATTACTAAATTCTTCCAATAATTCGGGTCCTCCACACTACTAAGCACTTTTGGGTCTCCACTAGGGTCCTACTGGGGCTCCTCATTCACCCGATTACTTGAACCATCAGGTTCATCTTCCTTGCTATTCTGATTGTCATCCATAGGCTCTGACATACTGTAATACTAGATCACATAAGCAAAATTTATTATCTCAATTTGCATAACATTATCATAAAGCAGACATCATTCAATATCAAACTCAATTTAGCTCAAACATTACCTTTATTCTCAACTTACATAACATTATCATTAAGCAGTAATAATTCAAAATCAAAACTCAATTTAATTTAAACATTACCTTTATTACATATACAGGTACATACATATAAATGTGCGAAGTTCATACAAAGTCAAACGAATATTACAGTACTTCACGATAACCTTCCCCGCCTCCTAACTGGGGCTCCTAACCTAATCCTTCACCCTAGTCACTAACTAAAGTTGCCTTACCAAGTTAAATCAGCCCCGAACCCAAAAAGAAAAGGCAGACACCTCGTCACAGCTTGTTAAGTTAGCCTACCTATATATATCATATATACATGCCATAAACAAAAGAATATCACACTATACCAGCTGTCCGAAACAAAATAACCAAAACAGGCCTAACCTATAAGCAGGAGTAGGGTCATGCATAATGATCCCGAGAGGGATCATAATCAGAGTCGGAGGAATCATCATCCTCCTCTCCTGAGTCACTGTCAAAATCCTGCATCTTCGAATCCTCACCCTCAAGATCACTCTCATGACCCACTAGCCCCACCTCTAAGGGCTTATTCTCTCCCACCTCCTCCTCTAGCTCGTCAAGCTCCATCTCACCCTCGTCAGAACTCACCTCTATGAGCTCTGGAGAACTCGGCACCTCCTCAACTATATGGACCTCATCCCCTGAGCCAGCCTGCGGAGAAGCAGGTGGCGGCTGAATGGGAGGCTATGGGAGTGGTGGCCCCTGGGCCAGTGGGGGTGGGGGTGAAAGGATAGGTGGGTGCACATCAAGGGCAGGAAAGATGCATGGGAGGATATCATAAGAGATGCCTCTCAGCTCAAACTCCTCTCGCAGCAATAGTTCTCTAGTAATCCCATACCAAGCCCTTAAGATCTGAAACCACTCCACATCAAGCCCTGGGTCTCCAGCAACCATAAAGGCATGGTATCGTAATTTGAACTCGTGCCAGGGCGTAATAAGGGGTAGGACCACAATAGTCTGTGTGCACGGGCCAACACGTCTTGAAATTCAGAAAATGGGTCCTCCTGCATATGGGCCACCATGGCCGCATGTAGAATAGAGATGTAGGCTGTTACTGAGGTCTATGGTGTCATGTGAATGTTATACGGGTCCACAGGTACTCCTGGATGAGCCATCTAAACATGAAAATAGCAGAAAGTAGGTATAAGCTACATTTACACATAGATTTACCCTAAAGAAACTCAATTTACTTATGTTATTCTCTCAAACACATACATCCTAGTTTTTAAACGTCTTATGCTCACAGTGATTTGTAAACCTAGCTCTGATACCATAACTGTAACTCTCTCAATTCCTAATGCAAGATTAGTCCAACCTAATTACTCTTAAATTATAGATTAAGAGCAGAAGCCTATTAATTGGAGGCATTATCGTCGTTCCATAATAGAACAAGGCTAATTGAAGTTACCTATATCATTGCTTTGCTCACTTAGGTACCCGACTCAATCTGTAATTGAAATAACATACATTCAACCATTTATGTAAGTTGTGATGCAGCTAAACTCAACGTATAACTACAAAACACAAGCAACTGCGTTGTCTAAAAAGAATACACAACCATCAGGTTTTTAAGATACTAGCCTATAAATCACTGTAAGCTTTTGGCTAGCGAAACCGCAGCGAAAAGGAATTGTGATACCCCTTCGATTCTTACTACCTCCTAGTTTGTCCATAGGAGGACTGTGCACTAATCCCTTGTCTAAAACAAAAAAAAAAAATGAAAACATTTGAAATATGAGCCGAAGCTCAGCACGTACATTCCTATGTAGTAAAATAAGCTTTGAGTTTAATTAGTTGGGCGCTTGCATTTCAAAACATTTTGGTTTGTAAATAGGGGAGAAAGAGAATGTATGAGCAAAACTGATTTATAGGTTATTATCTGAAAGTGGAAACTTGTTGACGTTTGCAGCGATCTTCAGATAGGTACACACCTCCCAGGCCGATCGGGAAGCCCGAGTTGCAGCCGCGTGGGTAAATTGAAGGGCATAAGCCGTGATGATTGATAATTGATGGGGCCACTTGCTTAGGTGACAAAACATTGCATCAAATGATTCATTATATGAATGTTACATTGATTTTGCATAGTTTGAGAAACATGTGAGTTTTCGAAAAGCGCAGGCAATGTACATATCTGGTCTTTGAAAATCTCTCTCCATTATAGTGAAAATGACTTGCTAGTAGCTTGAAGCGACAACAGTGGCCTCACTTCAGCTCCAAGGATATTACTATCTCAATTAGTGTGAGATTAAGGAAACTTTATTAAATTTCGTGGTTTATTACATGATTTAAGTCCTCTTGAATTCTCCTTGTATTATGAGTGCAGCCATGATTATTAATTCAATTGGGTTACATTTTATTTTGTTTTTGTTCCTCTTCCTCCCATGACTAATGATCCCATTAATGTGTATAATAATGACATAAATGTATGATTTATCTTGAGTTCATTATTAATGGCATTATCGATCATTATTATGGTTAATATTATCATTATCGTTGTTACTATTATTATTATCATTAGAATTGCGATTATTTTTGGTATTATTGGTAATTAACGATATTAGTATGGTTATTGTTTTCCTCTTTAACGAATCATTGCTAGCATTTTCTAGCCATTAAACTTTAGTTTACGATACGATTTAAGACGACTTTATGAACCTGGGTTTAGGTTAAAATTGAGTCTCAATCATGCAATTATGATTAGTGAAATAACCCACAACCTTAGCCTCACTCACCCATTTATGATAACATGCACACCCAAACTTCAATCACCCAATTCTCATTTCTTTTATTCAAACATTCATTATACTTTGCTTAAATCACCGAATAACCCAAAATCAACCCTTGTATCTTTATTTAAATCATAACCTTTAATTATTTAGTCGTGGTCAGAACATAACATTCATTAACCTCATATATATACATATATTTCTCATCTTAATCACCAATTAGTTCGCTTAAACACTCACTTAAACACTAATAAACTATATAATTAACTTGAATATCATTCAAACCATAACCCTAAATTCTCAACATTCATGGCCATAACTCATTCACCTAACATTTATTCTACTTCAATCTGATTCCAATAGGCACCAAAACCAACCTCATCATCACTATAAACAACTAATATGTAACATAATTCGCAAACTCTTACTCAGCACTCTTATCCTAATCTTTCAAGTTCACAACCCTAATCACTGACCCATGATTGGAACATAACAAGCACATGCTATATATATAATCCACAAATTACCTTTAATTTTTCATGAAATTAATCTAAATATCATCACATCACCATAATTTAACTAGAATTCGAGCATCACATTCAACCCTCACTCATCACCTTCCTCAATTTGCAACTCAATCCAATCATCCAAAATAATTCAAGAAACTTACAAATAAATACCCATTAATGATATTTATACCATTTGCTATCCAAATTCTAGCATAAAAGATCAAAATTGAATCAAGTGGGAGTTAGGGTTTCGCCTCCCAATCACTTGAATACACTAAAGGAGGGGCGAAAACCAGTGAAAACTGGTGGCACTGGGACAACCGGCAGCCGGGGGAACGGCAACAGCGGTTTTCAGCGACGAAGAATGGTCGGCGGACAGCAGTGGGTCGTGGCAGAGTTGGCAGAGAAGCAAGGGGGATGTTTGGGTTTTGGTTTTTTTGTTAATTTTGTTTGATTTATTTAATTTAGTGAATTTATTGGTTTAGGCTATTCCTAGTTATCCTTTTTGCCCCTTTTTTTTCTTTTTACCCCCTTTTATTTGATGATACATAACCCAATTTCTAGATTTTTCTTACATTTATCCCATCCCCTTGTATTTTATTTTATTTGTTTATTATTTTTTTATTTTCATTCATCATGCACATATTTGCA
>JAKOGI010002968.1:10000-52500 GCA_029747015.1 Carnegiea gigantea | reverse complement strand
TGAGTAAATTATGCTTGAGGGCACTTCGATGAAGAATTGACCTTTTTAAAAGTTGGTTATGGCTAGTGGAAAGGGCTTGCTAGTTGGGTGAGTTGGGTATGTGAGATGATCATACTTAGGGGAGAATCTCAGAGTCTAGATGAAATTCTTCTGTTTTAAACAAGATAGATAAGCCAGGTGAGTAAGTGTTTTAGGTGTTGAGAAAGAGGTTGAACTATCTAACTTGGCATTCAAGAGGCATTTGAGAGTGTCAAGTGATAAAAACCAACTAACTAATGGAGTTTTAACCTAATAAATGGCCAATTTATGGAGTTAGTCTAAAAAGGTTAAAACATAATAAATTTATTCAAGGAGCACAATGGTTACTTGGTGTCTCATTGGTTATGAGAGTCATCAAGTATGAGGCATTATATACTTATCTCCAAATATATTCGACTAAATGTATTGACACGGCAAAGTTGATGGATAAAATATAAAATAAGTGATTTTAAGCATGAAAAGGTGATTTTAGGTCCTGATGGACCTAGTTCAAGTTGTATTACATTAACTATATTGAGGTAAAAAGATTTATTATGTGCTGGGGAGAGGAAAGTTAAGAAAAATAAGCATGAGAGTTAAGTCTCTAATAGTTTTACTAAATATTGTAGAGTCTAACCAAGTTTGGGGATTGTATAGGACTAATAGCATAACAAAGTGGCAAATGATACTTGATGTTATGGATTGGGGTTCCTTGAGTAATTGACATGGGTCAATGAACAAACCAAAGGTTTTTAATTAAGTCAAACCTCACAAGGGAAGCTTATAATTACAATTTACTGGTGCCCCCAAAGACTTATCAGTTAATAAGGTGCGTACTGTGTAAGAATGGAGCTTTAAAAGTAATTTTTATAAACAAAGAATCTATATGAACCTTTCCAAAAGGAGGGTCCATGGCCTAGGAGGAAATATTCTATTTCTTTCGATACGTTAGTACTTATACCCTTTACTAAAGATAATTGTTTAACTAAAATTGAAGTGTCATAGATAATACCTTTGTCATATACATTACGATGATACTCTCTATGGCTAATTCGCTACATCGTATCAATTACCATTTCCGACTTACATAGTACAATAGTTATATTTCATGTTCTATATGTCAGACTACTCAACAAGCACGCAAATGAATTACATGTCAAATGTTTAGTTCTTCCAACGGGCAGAAGAATCAAAGCTTATATGTTACATAATTCTACAAATAGGTAGAAGAATCAAACTTCATGTTACATAGTTCTACCAACAGGTAGAAAAATCTAAATTCATATGGTGCATAACTTTGCTAATAGGCAGAAAACCAACGTTCATATGTTCCAGAATTATGGTAATAGGCACAAAAATCAAAGTTCACATGTTTAAGTTCATATGTTATAGAGTTTTGCTAACAGACAGAAAAAACCAAAGTTCATATGTTACATACTTCTGTTAATAGGCAGAAAAACAAAAGTTCATATGTCAAAGTTCACAGGTTAATGATGTACATAGACAAAGGACCCAAAGTTCATAGCTCTGCTAGCAAGCAGATAATCAAAGTTCACATACTATGGAACTCCGCCAACAAGCAGAGGAACCATTGTTCATAACTTTGCCAGCAGGCAAAGATATCGAGGTTCATGTGTTACAGAATTCCATTAATAGATGGAGAGCCAAAGTTTATATCTCTATCAACAAGTAGATAAATCAAAATTCATAAATACACACCAATCTAATAATAAGAAAAGGAACTAAATTTCATATGTTACATTGCTCTATCAGAAGGCAAGGAATGAAAAGGTCATATATCATAGAGATCACCTAGTCAAAGGGAAAATCACCATTCATGTTATATTTTATAGAATTCCGCTTTTTGATAGAATATCTAAAGCACAAAGATCGTGTAGGCCTACTGTAAGTTTACAAAATTACATGTTATGGCATATATATAATTCAATGCATGCACACACACACACATGCACGCACGCACATACGTGTATGTGTATATATGTGTGTGTGCATGTGTGTGTGTGGGTGTGGGTGCATGTGTGGAGCGTGGTAACACATGTGCTAACTCAATCAGGTAGAATTCCAATGTCATTGAACTGAACTTTGGAATAGTATGGACGTTTACAGTAATTTGAGTTGACTTTGTTACGAAAATTAAAGGTCAGAGTAACAAGATATGACTTCAGTAAAGGCAAAGTCATCACTAAACCTAAAGGCTCACTAATAAGCTCATTAAAGGTGTAGCGACCCTCAAGTTATCCAAAGGATCTGGTCCACTCACCACCAAGGAAACTTGGATAAAGAGAAAGAGATTTTCGGAGTCAACAAAGCTATTTTTCTTAGACTCACTTCAACTTTCAATGCTATGCTCAATGACTTGCAAGACTTGAAATTTATATGGAAAAGGCATCTAACACCTAGACAAATGAAAAGACTAAGCATTAAACTAATGCACTTGAGCTTTAGTCATTAAAGCTAAAACATGCAGAAAATTAAAGAAGAAATTTAAAAAGACTAGGCTTTATTTAGTGCTAGTTCAACCCATTTCATGCTTCATCTTTTGCTATTAAATGCATGCTTATACTTGGTCTTCCCAAATGAGGAGGACATAGAAAGATTTGGATGTCTTAAGTTACAGGTCTAGAGTGATAAATCTCATGCACCATTGATGGAGGAAATCAATAGTTAATTTGTGCCCAATTTCAATGTCTTAGATATCACCAAGGAGGAGGTGGGGAAGAATGCTTCAAAAGTGCCCTATTTCATTAATTCTGGATAGACCACATGATGGCCACATAGTCCTCTACATTGTTTGGGCTTGAGTTCAGCAATAGCATCAGAGATAGAGCGAAACCTATGGATTGGACGAAGTTAAGGAACTGGGACACCCTCCAAATTCTCATTGCCTGTACACATTCAAATAATGCATGGACTTTATATTCATGCTACTCACCACAAAAATCATATTTAGCATCGAGATTATGGGTTCTCTCAGCAAGCGTGTCCCCAGAGGCTAGGGAATTCGAACATCCCCTCCATGCAAACATTTCTATTCTCAGCAGAACCTCCAAATGCCAAATATTCTTCCAGAAGGCCGCTGTGTATTAGAGCATCATCCTCTAGAGGACTAATTCTTGGCTTGCATAACTAGGTGGTCAACCAATTTAACCGGTTGTTCTCTAGAAGTAGAAAAAGGCAACGCAAGTTTATCATTAGGCTAAGAAAGACAAAGAGGAATGTTAAGCACAGCCTCCACAACAACAGGAAGGAAGCTGGATTTAATCATTAAAGCATTCCATTCCTATTTTTCCCAATCGATCAAGTGCCCTACATGAAAGAGACTAGTAGAATGGTTCATAGGGGTAAGCACTTTGAAAGTCCAACGTCGAAGTAGCCATTTGGAAGCCCATACATCCAATACCAACCATTACCCACAAGCCATCTGGATCCCCTCTCAACTATCCACTCAGTAAAGAGGAGACTCCTGCAAGTAAAACTCGTTCTTGGCCCAATTCAGCATCAAGGATGCCACATTGTGGAAAATACTTAGCCTTGAGGATTTGGAATTTAAGGGATTGCTTCAAATGTTATAAATGAGAGATTTGTTTAGTGAGCAAAGTTAGAGTGAAATCCTACAAGTTTTGAAAACCAAGACCTCCTTCTAATTTGCTTTTATAGAGTTTATCCTTAGTCGCCTAGTGAACTTTACGCTTCATATCATTGAGACCCCAGCCAAAATTTTTGATGGATGAGTAGACACTATCCATAAAATGATTCGAAAATCTTGAAAACACTCACTGCACATGTAGGGATGACTTGAGCAACTGCCTTTATGAGTGCCATCCTACCAACCCATGAGAGCTTTCTTCCAACCCACCCATTAATTATCTTATAGAGGTGATCCTTATTCTTTAATGGACATGAAGACCTTTTTCTTTGACTTGCTAATTCTTATAGGGAGACCAAGGTATTTATTATAAGAGAGGACCTTACGGATGTCAAGGGCAACAAGGACATTATCTTTATTATGCTAGGGGAACAACCTCACCGAAAATGATGCTAGATTTAGCAAGATTAACCTACTGATATGAGGCTTGTTCATAAGCATGCGACAGGGATTTCACAGCAAGAGAATTATTTTTGTTAGCCCCGTAAAAAGTAATGGAATCATCTGTAAAAAGTAAATATGACACCAAGGGAGCTTCAAGGAAAATACAATGTTAGTGATATCATTACGAGACACAGCATCGAAAATTAGGTATGATAATCATTTACCATAAAAAAGAAACAGGTGTGGAGAGATGGGGTCCTCTTACCTAGAATCCCTGCTAGGTTTCACATAACCGCTAAGCTCACCATTGATAATAAAAGATAAAGAGGCCGATTCTGCATTTCATTACAAATTAACCCAATCAACACAGACACCCAATTTCAGCAGAATAGCATGCAGAAAAGACCACTCGGCCTAATAAAAAGCCTTAGCCGTATCAAGCGTTATAGCCATAACCCCATTAACTCTAGATCAGTATTCAAGCCATGAAAGGTTTCAAAGGCCATAAGAACAATGTTTGTAATCATCAGACCTGGGATAAAGCACTTTAATTCACGAAAGCAACTGAAGGGAGCCATACTTTAAGCTGATTTGCAATAACTTTAGTGACCAACTTGTACACCACATTACAAAGGCTTATGGTTTGAAAGTCACAAATATTGTTCGGGTTCTGCTTTTTGAGAATAAGACCATGTGAATGTCATTAAACAAAGAGGGGAGAGCACCTCTATTGAGGATACTGAGCATAGCTTGTATGGGATCATCCTCCACTACTAGCCAAAATTTTTGAAAAAAGTATGGGTTCATGTCATCTGGTCCAGGCGTCTTCTTAGGATGCATTTGGTTAAGAGCCTGAAGGACTTCATCTATGCCATAGGGCTTTGTTAGGTATTCATTAATGTAAAACATGACTCGAGAACCGTTTCAAGATTGATATCCCATGCAGAAAAGCTCCTTGAAGTAATTTGCGACAATACATTCAAGGTCTTCCGGATCAGTATGTAACTGTTCATCCAATTATTGCTGTATGATTATTGCTTCTCCTTATATTTTCTTTGCTATGAAACCAAAAAGAATTGCAATCGTCAGATTTACTGTCCAAGACCTTTGCCACCAATAAATTTCTTCTCTCTTCTGAAGCTCGCTAATTTCACCAAATAGGGACTTTCTAGCCGCAATGTCATAGGTAGCTTTAGTTTTTCTTGCCAGTGCTTAATCTATTACCAAGACCGTCATGATCCCATGTTAAAAGCTCGGCCATGCAATGCTTAATTTTTGTAGCATAGCATTGGGTCGTGACATAACCATGCATGGGAGATAACATCTTCACAACGCTCATCATAGCAGCCAAGCACAATGTTGATAAGGATTGGCAGGTGGTTCGAGAAGTCATCGTCAATATGGATAACTTACATCTGAGAATAGAATAATAGCACTCCGGCTCTACACAAAATCTTTCTAATCTTCTTCTAATCAATCGTCTCTAGCTTGCCTATTTCACCAAGTAAACTCATGGCTTGAATAGCCTCAATTAAAGAGGTTAAATGATACGAAGAATTTCAGTTTTACATTTGTAACCTCAAGTACAAGTTCCATTACCGAGTGCTTGGCATGTCATCCACTAAGAGTTAGGTTTCAAGTGCTAAGGTTAACACGAGTGTGTCAAGCTAGGCTAAGTGAAAAAAAGAATGAAAGACAAGCAAATTAAAGCTCATAAATACAAAGGAAAGGTTTGGGATTGTGACTTGACCGATCGATGACCTAAATGATCAAGGTAAGCCCTAACCTATCTAACCTATAAATATAACTAAATATGATCGGTTGCACCATCGAAGACCATTCAAGCCCTCTCTCAAGGGTCATGGGCTAGTCTAGTTAGTCTAACCACCAATTTTTATGGGATTAGCCTAATTAGACCATGAGACTAGCCACTCACGGACCTAGCGAGGATCAACTATTTTCATGTCCAAGTCCTGAGTATTCTTTCTCTTACGCTAGCTAGTTAACCTAATCTCTCGGCAAAGGTTAGCCGCTTAAAAATATGGAAGAAGGCTCTTTCAAGTATTTCATCGAACACTATCCAAAAAGCGCAGAATAATGATGGAAAATAGTGATGGATCCAAATCCGTCTCAGATAGCTACGGAAATAGCGATAGATAATTTGCATCTAAAATATATCAGATTAGGCGACAAATTTGTCGACGAAATAAATTTTCCATCGTCATATTTTGGACCATTTCCGTTGTGAGATTGATTTTTTAATTTTTTTGTAGTTTGAGAAGGATGATCCGTCGCTTAATAATTTTTTAAAAAATCAAACTAGCGACGGATTTTCTTTCACTAGGTCCTTTTGAGAGAACCAGATCTGGTCCTCAAATTCAATTGTTTGAAGCCTCAAGAGAGAGAACCCTAGCACCGCCCAAGCTCCACCTGTGAGCACTACTGCCTCTTGCCCACCGGCCACCGCCACTTGCTGCCGCCGCCCGTCTACCGCTCACTGTTGCCGTCCAAAGTTCAAACCCTTGGGGCAGGTAGTTTGTCTCACCTGTTGTAGTTTTAATTTCTAAAAATTTTAGCATTACATTGTTAAAATTTCATAAGTAGTCCCTTTTTTTGTTGAAATGTGAAATTTGTGTGAAGTTATTGCCCCA
The DNA here is from genome assembly GCA_029747015.1 of Carnegiea gigantea. Lineage (NCBI taxonomy): Eukaryota > Viridiplantae > Streptophyta > Magnoliopsida > Caryophyllales > Cactaceae > Carnegiea > Carnegiea gigantea. The sequence continues at coordinate 45,780 of JAKOGI010002968.1, read as the reverse complement.
ATTTGCTTCAACATCTTCCCCAATGGAAATTAGGATTTAGGTTTAGTAATTTTAATTAAAACGTGATATGTTGGTAGAGTGAAATGATCAAGTTTGAATGTATTATTAGTTTTTTGAAATTTATAAGAGTAGAAATGTATTTGGCGAAGTTTATAAGTAAATTTATAAAATTATTGCATTTTATATTTCGAATGCGAAATTAGTGGCAGTTAAAGTTAATTATTTTTCTAAAGTGGTATATTTTAAAAGAAATAATTGTTAATATTGGATGATGTATTTCAATGAGATTGTTAGCATAAAGTTGATACTATAATGTGGGTTATATGCTAATGTGAGATTAGTGGAATATAGATATTTAAAAAGTTTCATGTAAGTATGTTAGTGTATAAGTTTAACTATTTAATTATATATATTATATAATGCATGTTTCTAAATATATATATATATATATATATATATATATATATATATATATATATATATATATATATAAATGGATGTACTTATATGTATTTTTTTGGACTAATTAATATATATATATATATATATATATATATATATATATATATATATATATATATATATATTATTATATATATATAAATTAATGTACTTATATGTATTTGTGGATTAACTAATGTTGTGTTTGGCTATTAAAATATATGTCATATATAATAGATTAATCTATGTAATTATAATTATATAAAGTAAATTAATTCTAATATAATAACTTACGTGGTTATTGTTGTTTGCGCTGGCTATGAATGGTCCTCCACATCATTGGTGGATGTATAATAGATTATTATCTAATCGCAATGGTTGTATGCAAGAATTTCTACATAGAGTAAATCAATTTCATAAATCTGCACGAAGGCAGATAGAGTTCCCAAGCGGGGGGCTATATAGATGTCCATGTGCTAAATGCAAAAATAGAATATACTTAACACCCAATGAGGTACAGATGCATCTTATGTGTAAAGGTTTTATGAAAGTGTATTTGTTTTGGATAAGCAATAGAGAAGCAGAACCTTAACAATATGATTTTGGGTATTCAACTAGTGAAATGCCTGAAGCTGGAGGTTCGACTCATATTAATCATGACTACAATGAATCCTTTTTAGAATGCATGGAGTACATGGTTAGTGATCCTACAGTGGCAAATCAAAATGTAATGGAGGCAAAGTCAAGTACTTGTTGAGAACCATTTTATAATATTATTCAAGCTGCTCAACAACCCATATGTCATGGTTGTTCCACCCACAATGAGCTATTCTTTAAAGAGGACTCAAACATTGACTGTTGCCATAAAGGTTGCATACTATTCATCAAAGAGGAAAAACATTGATGCATGCAAGTTTTATGGGAATTCGAGATGGAAGAGGCAGAGGTCACAACAAATGAATACCATACAAGGATGCATTACTTGCTATTAAAACCTCGACTTCAGAGGTAGTATGCATCAAGAAACACTATCGAGCACATAAGATGGCATTATAAACATTAACGTGAGGATGATTATCTATGTCATCCATCATATAGGGCAGCATGGAAACATTTCGATAGCAAGCACCCTAATTTTGCTGTAGAGCCCTGAAATATTAGACTAGACTTATGTGCTGATGGATTTAATCCTTGCATTTTGTCTTCAAGATATTATTCCTTTTGATCGGTGATAGTTACACCTTGTAACCTTCCCCCTGAAAAGCGTATGGCCACGCCATTTATGTTCCTCACTTGTATAATCCCTGATCCTAAAAATCTCAGGAACAAAATAGATGTATGTTTACAATCTCTTATTGATGAGTGGAATGAGTTATATGATGTTAGAATTGAAACTTATGACATTTCTACAGGGTAGACATTTCAGTTGAAGGTTGCACTTATATGGACCATCAATAATTTCTCAGCACATGAAATGCTACCTGGGGAGAGCAATAATGGTCAATTGGCATTTCCAGTACGTATGAAAAAATAAAAGAATTTCAGACTGAAGAATGGAGGTATATTCTCATAATTTGATTTTCATTAGTGTTTCTTGCCAAGGAATCATGCATTTAGAAAAAGAGAACTTCATTTAGAAAAGGTAGAATTATTACAGGGGTTCCTTATCGTCGCATATTTGGAGATGAACTTTATGTTGAGATGGAACACTACCTAATGGTAACCACAAATGGAGACTTGCAAATTACAAGATTTAAGGGAAATGAGTGTAACTAGATAAAGAAGAGCATATTCTACGAGTCGCCTTACTAATAGCACCATTTGCTCCACCATAATTTAGATGAGATGGACATAGAGAACTTCTTTGAAAACATCATTATCACTATTATGGATGTTCATAGAAAAATAAAGGACAATGTTAAATCAAGAATGGATGTTGCAAATATATGTAATAGAGAAGACTTACAATTGTAGCAAGGCCTTAGTGGCCAGACGGCTAAACCAAAAATAAAGTTCGCTCTTCTTATGGATAAAAGAAGAGAATTGTGTGAATGGGTAAAGGAACTTCAAATGACTGATGAATATTGCTCGAATTTGAGGAATATAGTAGACCCTAATGACTTAAAGTTTAAGAATATGAGAAATCATGACTGTCATGTGTTCATAGAGACTCTTTTAGCTATTGCATTTAGCGCTCTATTAGATGATGTGTTGAAACCTCTCATTGAGATAAGCTAGTTCCTCAAGAACTTGTGCTCAACAACACTACGAGAGGGTGTGCTTGAGGAAATACATCGAAACATTGCCATCACTCTCTATAAGCTCAAGATGATATTTCCTCCAAGCTTCTTCAATGTAATGCAGCCCTTGCCAGTATATTTGGTTGAAGAGGCACAACTTAGTGGTCCTGTACAGCACCAATGGATGTATCCATTTAACATGTAAATAGATTGCATTCAATGAAAATGTATTTAAAAAAACTAACTGTGCAATCACTTACAAGTGTTAAGAATTCAACTTATTGAAAAAAAAAAAAAGATAAAATAACAAGCGTGTCCTGAAGGTTCAATCACAGAAGCTTACCAAGAAGTTGAAAGAACATTCTTTTCCTATTATTACTTTGGCTCTAATGTACCCTTTATACGCACTAAAAGTCGGCGAAATGAGGATGGAAATGAACATAATAATCATTTCTCAACTCTATCTATATTTGAACCTCAAGGGTCCACCATTTGGAGGAAAAGATCAAGGTATCTCACAGATGCAGAATATATTATTGCTCATCTTCACGTGTCATTAAATTTTGATGAAGTTGAACCTTACATTTTGTGAGTGTTACCTTAGACATTGTAAGTTTCCATTAATTTTATCACTCAGAATACTAGTTTATTTATCACCTTTATAAAATGTGATAGAATTTTCAGAGAACAAGTACACACTACACATCCCAATGTTAGTGACGCTAATGCTGGGCGTATTAAATGTATTGTTGGGCATGCTTATCTCATATGTTTGGGTATTTCAGGGATTGAATTGTTTTGTTTAATGCATGATCAGAATATCTGAATCAGTGTAAAACAATGCGGAGATTCATATAGAGAGTAACTCAAATCATGGCCAGGGATTGGGTGAACAAGCCTCACATCATGTGCCACCAAAATTTGCCCAAATGCCATCAATTTCCCCTGAGTTTGCTAACAACATTGGGGACCCAAACTAGTGGGTGGCCTTAGTAGCTGAACTAATGAAGCTGATTCTCCAAGTACCTACTAAAATTAGCAGATAGGGTAGCATGATGCAGCCCTAAAGTATATGATGGAAATTATGATCCAGTAGTATTGGATGAATGGGTAAGGGGAATGGAGAAAATCTTTATAGTGGTAGAGGTGCTAGAAGAAAAGAAAGCAAATATTGAGACATATTATTTGACTGGTGAAGCTGATATTTGATGGAACACTATGAAGGATAAGCTCGTAAAGCCTGAATTCACCTAAGTCAATTCCCGGGTGAGTTGAGGGCAAAATGTTACCCAGTTGTGGTCCAAACATAAAAGGAGAAAGAGTTTATGGAGCTGAAGATGAGTGGTAATATGACTATGATGTAGTATGTCAGTAAGTTCACAGACTTATCCAGGTTTGTCCCTGAATTTGTGTCATCTAAAAGGTTAAAGATGAGGAGGTTTGAAGAGGGTTTGACCTTCTATATTCGAAATCACTTAGCTGGGCAACTAATCTTGATTACCAAGAACTACATGAGCGAGCTACTGAAGTAGAGCCTTAGGGCCTTAAACCCGATTAACCAAAATAGAAAAGGGATTGACCGAGGAGCTCCGAGTAAGAGCGTGAACCAGAAGAAACCTTCTCTTACTCCTCCCAAGACCCGTTCTACAGGCTCAGCGGAGCCCTCTGGAAAATACAGAAGAATAAATCACACCACCCCTAAGTACCAAGTAGGAACGAACAAATGCATGCAGTGTAGAAGTCCGGAGCACCTCATTGTTGCTTGCCCAAGAAGATTGAAAGCGGTGGATAAAGGTGCAGCAAAACCCTTGGCCCCACCTCACCAACGGGCCCCACCACCAAGGCCTCACCGATAGGACGGACGTGTGTAACGAGTAAGGAGGAAGCTGCCCCCTCTGGTGCGGTAGTCACTGGAACTCTCCTTTTAAATTCAAAGTCATTTTTTGTATTATTTGATTCCGTTGCTACTCATTTATTTATATACACCCGATTTGCCATGCAATTAAACCTGGAGCGTAGGAGGACGGAAACCAATTATAGGATCAAGCTACCCAATGATTCTGTGATTGAGTGCCCCATCTCTTACAAACTTATTCCCATTATCATTGGTGGAACCACCTTCCTTGTGGATTTGATCTAATTTGATTTGTCTAATTTTGATATTATTTTGGGAATGAATTAGTTACATACTTATGGAGCTAAGATTGACTATGAAGATCTTGTGGTTATTTTGAAGGATGAAAAAGGAGAGAAGTATGTTTCTACAGGCAGGCGGAGGAAAAGTCTTATCCCTTGATTTCTTCTATGAAAGCAAGCAAGCTATTATCTCAAGGATGTATTGGATATTGGTGTTTAAAAAAAGGAGAGAAAGTAGCCCTGTGGTTTGTGAATTTGAAGATGTTTTTCCTGAAAAATTACTAGGATTACCCCTACAGAGGAAAATTAATTTTGGAATTGAATTAATCCCTGATGCCTAACCTATCTCCAAAGCCCCATATTGTATGACCCCAAATGAGCTTAAGGAACTGAAGATTCAGTTAGATAAGTTCTTGCAGAAGGGCTTTATCAGGCAAAGTGTGTCACCATGGGGTGCTCTAGTATTATTCGTAAAGAAAAAGGACAGAAACTTAAGGCTATGTATTGAATACAGGGAATTGAATAAGATCACCATAAAAAACAAGCACCCTTTACTACGAATGGTTGACTTATTCGATTAACTACAAGAAGCAAGAGTCTTCTCTAAGGTTGATTTGAGGTCAGGGTATGGTCATTATGAGTTTACAATAATGCCGTTTGGCCTCACCAATAGCTCCGTAGCTTTCATAGATCTTATAAACAGGGTCTTCAAATCCTATGTAGACAAAATTGTAGTGGTGTTCATAGATGACATCTTTATCTATTCTAAGGATAGAGAGGAACATGCTGATCATTTGAGGATGGTGTTATAAATCTTGAGGGAGCATTAACTTTATGATAAACTAAAGAAGTGTGAATTTTGGTTAGAAGAAACAGTATTCTTGGGACATGTGGTTACAAAAGAAGGAATCAAAGTTGACCCCCAGAAGGTGAAGGCAATCACAGAATGGTCAAGGCCTACCAACGTCATTGAGATTAGGAGCTTTCTGGGATTAGTAGGCTATTATTGAAGGTTCGTTAAGGACTTTTCAATAATAACTTCACCCTGACCAACTGCTGAAGAAAGCGAATAAATTTAAATGGACAAAGAAGTGTGAAAGAGCCTTTTAGAAGTTAAGACAGCGATTAACTACCGCCCCAATCCTAACGCTACCAATAGAGGGTAAAGAGTATACCATTTATAGTGATGCTTCAAGGAACAGTTTAGGGTGTGTACTGATGTAAGAAGACAAAGTAGTAGCTTATGCTTCTCGACAGCTCAAGCCTTATGAGAAAAATTACCCTACCCATAACCTGGAGTGAGCAGCCGTGGTCTTTGCATTGAAAATTTAGAGACATTACTTATATGAGGTACATTCAAGATTTATACTGACCATCAAAGTCTAAAGTATATCTTTACATAGAAGGAGCTCAATTTGAGACAACGGCATTGGCTTGGATTGCTTAAAGACTATGATTTGTAGATTCAATATCATGTAGGAAAAGCAAATGTTGTAGCAGATGCCCTGAGTAGGAAGGCGCAATATAGCTCAGGCACTGTGGTGATTACTCAGTTGAGTCTCTTGAGAGAGCATGAGAACTTGGGAATTCAACTAGTGTCCTATAGGTAAACAAATGTTCAATTATCAGCACTTACCTTACAGCCTTCTATAATGGAGGAAATTCGACTGAACCAGGAAAGTGAACCTAAACTCCAAAGAATAAAGTAAAATCTAGAGAAAGGGAAGTCTCCAGGGTTTGTAGTACTTGAGGATAGGCCCATGTGATTCCAAAATCACCTATGTGTTCCAAAAATGAGGAATTGAGGAAACAAATCCTAGATAAGGCTTACAATACTCACAACTCGGTGCATTCAAGAGGCACTAAGATGTACAAAGACTTAAGGCAATACTTCTGATGGAATAATATGAAGAAGGAGGTTGCAGAATACATAGACATGTGTTTAACCTGCCAAAAGGTTAAAGTAGAGCATCAGCGTTCCGGAGGTGAACCACAACCCTAGAAATTCCCACATGGAAGTGGGATTCAATCTCAATGGACTTTGTTATGAGTTTACCCCTTTCTGCCTTGAAGAAGAATGCTATATAGGTTATAGTTGATCGACTTACCAAGTTGACGTATTTTCTGCTAATTAGGGATACTTAGGGAGTTGAAAAACTAGCCCAACATTATGTTAAAGAGATAGTCCACCTACACTAGATTCCCTTAGACATAGTATTAAATAGGGATCAAAGATTCCAAGCCAGTTTTTGGCAAGCACTTCAAAAAGCCTTTGGGACCAAATTGGACTTTAGTAGCTCTTACCACCCTAAGACAGATAGGAAAACTGAAAGAGTGAATCAAATTCTGGATGACATATTAAGAGCTTGTCCATTGGAGTTCCAAGGAAAATGGGAAGATGATTTACCATTGGTAGAGTTTTCTTATAATAATAGCTACCAATCCACCATCAAAAGGGCCCCTTTTGAGCCTTTATACAAGAGAAAATGTAGAACCCCACAGCACTGGAGTGATTTGAACGAGGCATTGATCATAGGTCCCGAAATGATCCTAGAAACCATTGAAATAATAAGAAAAATTCGGGAGCATATTAGGGTTGTCCAGAGTTAACAAAAGAGTTATACGGACAAGAGAAGGAGGCCTCTTGAGTTTCAAGTAGGCGACAAAGTCTTTCTGAAGGTTTCTCCAGCTAAGGGTATCAAGAGGTTTGGAGTGCGAGGTAAATTGAGTCTAAGATATATTGGACCTTATGAAATCATACAAAAATTAAATCCTGTAGCATATCGTCTAGATCTGCCAGTAGAACTTGAAGACGTGTATAACGTATTTCACATCTCTCAACTTAGGAAGTATATTCCAGATCCAAACTACACCATTGTATCTAAACCTATTAAAATCACTGAGGATCTAGTATACGAAGAGTGTCCAGTTCAAATACTAGATCGCAGGATTAAGTAGCAGTGCAACAAGCAGATACCTTTATTCAAGGTGCTTTAGACAAACCATACCTCCTAAGAAGCCACTTAGGAGACTGAAGAGGAAATGAAAGCCAAATACCCGCATTTATTTGAGGTAATCTTGTATGACATGATAAAGTTCATAACTTTCGAGGACGAAACTCTTTAAAGGGGGAAGCCTGTAATAACCTAACCTTAAATTATGTTTATTTATTTAATTACCTCATATTAATGATTTTCTCATATTTATTTATCGCATTTAATCATCTCGGTGGGAAAAAATTTATTTGGGCTCTCACTTGGCAATTCGGGTTTTATTTGTTTATTTAATTTATTAATGAAAATTTTGGGAGAATTGATAGTAGGCCCTAACAATTATAATCCAAATGATTTATTTTGCTTTCCGTAACATCACAAAAGTTTAAATTTACATTATGCAAAAATGTTATCCTTACGGGGTGTTTTATTTCCGAACACAACTTATTTTTATCCAATTTGAAGCCCAACAAGTTTGCTTTCTTAACCTAACTAAGTGCCATGATTGAGCTTAACCATAGTTAGCTAAAAGTCATTTTTGAAAAAATTTCAGCCAAGTTTGTTAGATTAGTCAATAAAAATACAACCAAACCCAAAATCCATCTTCTCTCTTCTTCTCTCTCTAACCACGCCAACCCCCCAGCTGTTCTCGATGTTTTCTGGCTAGTTTTCGGCCAGCTTTGGGCTACCTCCAACTCCTCCCAACACCCTAGTACCACTAGCCACCATCCTCCATCCTCAAAACCACCAAACATCACCTCCATCTATACTTTTTTTCAACCTCAAAGAGAGTAATCCTAAGCTTGTTTCTTAGGATTTTTGATTTTGATTCTTGTTTATGTTGATTTGAGTTTTGATCACTTTTTTTTTGGATGGAAACAAGAGTTATTTTGATGTTTTTAATTGTCGATTGAGTTTGGATCATGCTAGGGTTTGGGGTTGTTCATGAGCATGCAAGCTTAAGGTTGGAAGTATGTGTTTCTTGCACTGCTTGTACTTGATCTAGTGGCTTTAATATTTGATAGGTGTTTCTAGTGATCATGGATGAGATGAATAGGAAGCAAGGTTGCCAAAAGTTAGGGTTTGACGATTATGCAAGGTTCAACTTTTCTTTAATAGCAAGTATGTTATTTGTTTATATTTGTTTCAGAAATGAATCTTTGATGTATATGATTATGAAGTGAAATTGAGTATAGGGGTTTTGCATGGTGATGAGAAGGACCAAAACTTTATCAATGATGTTAAGGAGTGATTTTAGATGAGGTTTTGTGTGAAAAGAGAGGAGAAAGCAATGATAATGAGGGCTGGAAAATGACGGAAACAAGGCAAGTTTTGTCAATAAGCTGGTAATTATCAGTCCTACCCAAAATTATGATTTTTGGTGGATAGATAGCTCAGTGAGTTAGATTGCAAATTCCTTTTGAATTGCCTCAATCCAAGGTCTATGGAAAACATTATGGCCATTTTACTAGAACTGCACAGGTTTGACCAAAACTGACACACTTATTTTCTAGCCCCATTTTGTGAACCCTATTGTGGGAATCATGTTTTGTACTATAAATGAAAGTTTCTTGGGGCTTCATAAGCTTTCTATATTGGGCATTATGTCTCAAATGGAGATCAGAAGATTAAGTTACAAGTCATTTGCTTTAGCCCCTTTACGCCCTTATTTTTCTTTTACTAACGTATTAGCCATGAAAAGGAATACATTTGCTAACCATATGTTCCTATAACGATATTTTTGTATAGAGTTAGGGCCTAATCTATCATTTCCTCTCTTTTGTGCATAATCATACTTAGTGACGTTTCATTAAAAGCTCCATGTACGTTCATTGTCTGTATCTTTAGAAATCAACACGTGTTTATCAAAATTATAATGTTTTAGCAAATACATCAATAAATCAGTTTAATTAGTGATTTGTCACATAATTAATGACCCCATCAGTTATTAGTTATAGGGTATTGTCCTTCAGTTACCTGTGCAGCTTCAGGCCAGGTCACCCCGATCGGCTTGGCAGGTGTACACCTATCTTCAGATCGTAACAGTTACTAGGGATTCATTATCAGATAATAATTGACAATACTATTTTGTATTCACCTCATTCCCTATTTGTAATTAAAATGAATTGCAATGTAGGCCCAACCAATTTTTCCATGAGCATTTAACAATATAGAAATGCATTACTAAACTTTGGCTCACAATTCGAAATATTTTCATGTTTTGTTTTAGAGAAATGCTTAGTGAATCGCCCTTCGGCTGGCAGGCCGACTAGAGCAGATAAGTTAGAGGGAACGTCTAAAAGGAATATTGATGTTTAGTGATAAAATGTTTTGAGCACTGTATTGTGAGACATTTTAATATTAGATCTATCTACTTTTCTAATAGTTACTATGTTTTGGGGTAAAGTATGAGATCGTTAGTTACTGTTGATGTTGGCTTGATGGTTTGCTTTTATAAATACCGTGTGGTGGAAATGATGTTCATCTTAGTTATGTTTAAATTATTTTTAAGTTAAGCCATGTCTTTTTTGGACAGCGGTAACGCCCCAACCATTTGAGATATCACAACTAATTGATGATGTTAATTGGTGAGAACACAAACAGTGAATTATATATATTTGGGGTCCTACATTCAGGAACAATCCCTAATAAGTTTGGGACAGTTCCTATAGGGTCTTTCCCTCATCGTACCCCATATATTCCTAACCAGACACTAATGTACCAATAGTTTGCATATAGCATTCCAAATAACACCCCTTTTGCTAACATTGTGAACCCTATAGCCAACACAGCCCAAACCATTGATCCTAACTCAAACCAGTCCTAACAAGGCATTGGAATTGGAGATAGTGAAGCACAATCTAGTCATAGAAGCACTCGAACCAAGACATATATTTCCCCAGATGGTAATTGGTAAATCAAACAAAGTTACTTATTTTGAACTTCAAGTATTTTGTTTAATGCCGCGTTAATTTGATATGTTCAGTTGAAATATGTTTCTCCCAAATGAAGATGTTGTTGCTAGGATTTCTCAGATCTTTCAAGTAAATATGATGCATGATGACCTTCTTAGGGTAAAGTGCCCAAACGTGTTCAGGATTTATAGTTTGGAGAGTTCAAGGTAACTAAAGTGACTACATATTAACACTTTGTCTGTACCTGATTTATTATTATTGCATTATTTGATGTATTTGTTTTCTTCTTAATTGTAGGTGTGGTTTATTTAGGATCCCATCGATGAGAACCGAATAATGAGAAATTTTGAAAACAGTGGCAATGCACATTTGAGGGACTTCCTTAACAAAGTAAGGAAGTACAGCAAGAAGCCTATTTGGCATGGTAATGCTCAATGGAAGGGACTCAAAGAACATTAGGCAACGAAGCATACAAGAAATTGTATGAAAAAGTCTAAAAAAATCAGCTCGGTAATCCGGAAAGTTTTGGACCATCTCTTCATGCCTGTGGCTCGATCTTTATACATGAGCATAGGAGGCGCTTGGTAACTAGCTTTACCTCTTACAACTTTTAGTATCGTCAATGCTATGAGTGTGGTTTGTCATGTGTTTCTTTAAATTTATTTGGCACATAGACGGAACAACTCAGGATGGATCCTACCATTGTTGAGTTATTCACCCACGCTCACACACTCCAAGGAAAAGAAGATGGACCTTGGGTTGATAAGAAGTCACAACATATATACGTAACTTCTTCTCAATATTGAATTTTGATTAGTAGTTCAAGTTGGACTCATATACTTTCATTAAGTATAATATATTTGATTTTTTGCAAATATTATGATATTGTAGGAATCCCTTGAATAGAGAATTTCAAAATGCAATCAACTCTCAAGTGACGGTGGATGAAAATTCTCAAGATCCATCTCAATCACTTCCAAATCCAAATGAGCTGTGGTTGAAGGCCTACATGAACAAAAAAGATCATATGCACGATATTGGAGATGATGGTGCTAACATTAGGAAATACTCTCACTTTTGTCCCTTTCAACAAGCTGGTGAAGTTTCAATATTAAAGTTTTTATGAACATGACTTACGATATGTTTAGTTGTTGTTATAAATATATACCTCACATAAATGGTTTTTAGCAAGGATAAGTTACATGCCATCATAATAGGAGATTAATAATTTAAGGGGTGTAGTAACTAACTTAGGGGATGAGCAAGCCTTACAAGATGAAAGTTACCAGATATGTATGGAAAAATATATACAATTAGAGGAATCCAACAAACTACTCACTCAAAGCAACAAGGAACTGAGCTGACACATGATAAGCATTGATCAGCGAATGCAAGTAATTTTTTCAAATGCAACAAGCTTCTGGCTGGGGATCTCAATCACCCTTTGTTGATAATCCACAACATGATGAGGGTGCAGAAGCAGAGGATGGTGAAACTCATCTGGGTGATTGAGTTACTTGCGTCTTCCCCCTCTTGGTGCTTACTTCTCCCCCTTGCTTCTCCCACCGTTCTTGGTGTTTCTTCCCCTCTTAGTGCTTACTTCACCCTCCTCTTATTAAGTTCACTTGCAAGCTACCTTGGTTACGAATTGTAACCTGAAAATGCTTGGTTTGTGAATTATTGTGGTTTGTGAGTTGAAAATAATTAGTTTCTAGTTTGGAAACTGTTTAAGTATACTTGAAAACTATTTTGAATTGTATTTGATATTTTACTTGCTTATGATTTGCAAATTGTTGAGAAGGCTAATGAAGCCATTATATCGAATGAATTGAATATCTTCTTTGTAATTTTTTGCAGAGAATTAAATGTATGTATTCAGGAGTACCCAAAAAAACAAGCATGCGATTTGAAAAAAATTATGAAAACAACGACGGAACATAGGGTAGCAATGGGTGGTGCCACGGTGAGGGATGGCTGGCGCCACCCTTACTAACCGTCGGCAGCTGGCCATCACCCTGTTTCCTACAGTGGTGCCGGTGGTTGGGGGTGGTTGCCATGACTACCTATCGCCCCTTTTGCTTTGTGATCTTCATGCTTTTCCTCTTCTTTCTTTACTTCTTTTTCGATTGCACTTATTACCTGTAAAAGCAAACAAAATAAGTAAAAATTCTAAAGATTGTATTATTATACTAGCTAAAATTAGGCGAGAGAGGCGTGAAAAATGCGACAATTTAGTACCGAACATCAAGCACTTCCAAAGTATTTTGGAAAGCATCCAAAATAGTTTGAGACTTAAGTAGGCCAGCATTCTTTTTTGAATTGAAAGTGATTTCATTAATGTCTCCACTATTTAGCAAAGATAGAGTAGATTAGTCTCTGTGGTCTACGAGCAACTCATAAGTCTTACATTTACTCTAAGCCTTTGGGTGCTTATCAAACCCCGTAAATCTCCACTCATGGTCAGCTGGCTTTAACTTAACTGAGATATCAATATGGGTTGAGGAACATGAAAAAAGGAAGTTGAGAGTTGCTTTTCCAAAGCATGGCAAGGCCAACCAAGCGACCCATGCAATTAACAAAAGTCCCAAAAACAATCATCTAACTATTCTACCAAAATTTTCATTTTAGCACATTACAATTTGGTCCAAGAGAGGAAGACTAAACTTGGCTTACATTCTCCGATGATCCGGTGGAGGTTTTTAACAATCTGGGTTTGCCAAGACCCCAATATTTAAATAAAGTAGACTTCATTTCCCTAGGTAGGGCTACTCAGCAACCACCATTTCATGAGATTGGGAGTTTTTTTTGGGGTTGAGTTGCACAACCACCGCACTTTGGAGCCTTGGTCCTTTGTAACACTAGCATCATCATTTTTACATTTAGAGATTTCCCCACTAACTTGAGTGTGTATCTAATCAATATTCATAGCTGTGGTAACAGACTTTTCAAAATCAAGTCTAGCACAGGCCTTGCTCCCACTGCTGTTGTCTCTTAGGCCTAGAAGCTTCTCCTGAAGGATTTCTTTCGCATTTTCCTTGGCTTCTTTCTTGACTAGAGAGGCACGAATCCAGGATGTGTACTACAGGTTAAATTCTAGTATGGTGGGTTCATAAAGGAGATAGTGAGACACACTACCGATAAACATGGTCAAGTAGTCCACATGCACGGTAAAACTCAAGAAGCTTTACATATTTCATCTTAAACCATGTGGGTTGGTTATTCATTTTTAGTGTTGGCCGAGTGTAACAATCACATTGATACCCACATTAAGTGTGCAATTAATTAGGTATTAATTGTTTGTAATAACAACAAATCAGTTACAAATCTTGGTAATGATTTAAACAGAGCTAGTTATGGGTTTAACAAGTTCGAGATAAGCATTATTCTCTCCCTGCCTTTCTCTACTCTCTTTTTCATGTTAATCCTACCATCACTAGGGATTGGGTTTGGGTTGTGATGCTATACGGTGACTCTAGTGGCCACTATTAACCTCATTCAACAATATTCATGAGTGATTCCTGAGCATTAGATTCCAATGTTTCCGCATCAAGGTAAGTCCTTGTATATCTCCAAAAGTGGTATCAGAGCCAAAATAGCTCGGTTCAGCCCCTATTGATTCGTTCATATCTGATGCACATGATTAATTTGCTTATTTTTGTAATCATGTGACTAATTGGTGTTTAGCAAAAACTATACACCAAGACTATTGTTACATTAATTCTGACTCTCCCTAAAATAAGAGAATAGTTGTTTAATTTCGGTAATTATGTAACCAAATCACTTAGATGGGTTCTGTGATTATATAATAATAGCATGATTCTGTATGCAACAATGAATCTTAAATGCATGCTTATGTTTATTCAAATACCCCAAACCCAAGGCTCAATCTATACCTTCCCCAGAACCCTAACCACAACCTAAGTAGCCAAAGACTGCTTACACCTGAAAGGCCTAACATACAAACAGACACTGGCATGAGCTTGACTCAGCCTATCAAACCAGACTAGCCTGCCTCGTGGCTTTAATAGCCATCGCGACGCCTCTTCTCAAACCCAGATGGCACATTATTTTTAATTAAAAAGGGGGAGAGCAAAAGGGTGATAAACATACGATGAAACCCATCAGATTCACCAAGAGGGTTGGTGCGTGTAACTCATACGCCGCCAACGAAAACAACCTTGATTATTTTCTTCCTGAAATCACCCTCAACGTCGTCGATCTACGCCCTTCCATAGAAATTCACCCCACGAAGCCCTAATAAAGCAGTGCGTGTCATACAGGCACCGCTGCCTCTGTGGCACGTTGGGCGGGTGGACGACATCTGGCAATTGGTCGGCCGCCGATCTACACTTTGGTGGTGGTATTTTCACCAGACGACAAGTCGAAGAGCATGTGGGACTTGTATATGCGGTAGTGGGGTAGGCGGAATCATCATTTGTGGTTTATGTGGTGGTTTTCGAAAGAATCAGCCACGGGGATTGGTGTTTGTGACAACACCGAAGCATTCTAGGGCTAAGAAGGGTAGCGATGTGGTGGTTGTCTCAGCTATGGGCTGAGAATGACCGAGGTCTCTGATCTAGTTACAGGGAGACGTTGAGAACCATCGAGAATTTAGGTAGAGTCTCAAGATTTTTGATTGTAGAGAGAGGATGGCCCCAAATGACTTGTGGAGGCTGAATAATAGGGCTAAGCTCACGGGTTTTGCCAAGGATTTTTATTCTTTTTTTAATATTTTTGTTGTTTGCTTTGCAACGATTATCAAAATATTAGTCAAGGCATGTCATGATTTCTAGTTGAATTATGATCATGTTTAAGTCAACATGGTCGATGTGATTCATTAGTTGAATTAAATTTTGAATTACTTTAATCAAGAACGTATAAAAATATTAATATGTTTAATGTTGTATATAAATTTATTTTATATATGCATCAGCTTGAAATTTTCATTTCAATTGATTTGGATATAACCAATTGAACTGAAGTTTTATGAATTTGTTTCATGTATAAAGTTGGCATTTATTATATAAGTTTGTTTTACTCAAATTCAATAAATATCCATATGATATTTAGATTAATATCAATCCCCCTATGGTCTATAAATGAATATGTTTTATAAATTATGTTTGATAAATTATATTATATAAATATGTTTTATATAATATTCATTTACATGAGTACGTTTTATGATTTAAAATTTTTTTGCAAACACATGAGTAATTGAGAATCAATTGATTGTTCTATCATCGCTGTAGTTAATAAAATGATTAATGAAGCTTTACTTGAATAAGTTTCATGTTATTATTTGGCTATATATCGTACTTGATCATTTTATGAATTTGTTTCATGAAATTTAAATTTACAATATTATATAAATACATTTTATATCATTTGTGACTTTGACTATTTGTTTCATCCAAATTTTAATATTATATGGACTTGTTCTATATAATTAATTACGATTTATATTTGATATATTTCATGTTACAAATTGTTACATTTGATTATATGAATATGTTTCATTTCAATCACCAATTAGTAGTATTATATAAATGTGTTTAATATATACAAACTACATTAGTTGTAGTAAAATGCTGGTTGTTGTAGCATTTTTCCTTGCCCAAATTAATAAATATGGATTCATTTCTTGTTTCCTACTAATTATATAATTTAGCAATAATTTATGAATTCATTTCATGAAATCTAAGCTCGTAAAATTATGAATGTGTTTAATAATTTGCGAGTGAGATCTGAATAAGCTTGATGTTATATAATTATATAAATATGTTTTATATAATGCTCCTTTGGCTTTAATGAATTTCTTTTGTAACATGTTATTATTCGAATATGTTTCACAACATAGATTCATTTTATTATATAAATACATTTTGTACAATAATATGAATTTTATGCTTAAGATGTCATTGATAGAGTTTTCTAATGACATATTAATGGTTATATAAATTCATTTTATGTAATGATATAACTTCGGTTTACTTGATAAAGTTGAATATCCTTGTGACATTTCTGAAATGTTAATTAGTTTAATCATAATGTTCTCCATAAATTTTGTTTTGTGGAAAAACATGATAAGTAAGTTATAAAAACTTCTAATTAATATTTGTATGTGATGATTATGAGTTTAGCAAAATTTTCGATCATACAGCATGAATGATGGAGTTTTAATAATTTAATTATTTTAAAATATGTCTAATGTCCATCTTTTAAAATATACACTTCTAGATATGGCAATCAAAATATGGTTGGCAATTTATTTACCAATTAATAGCTTGATAGCACTGACTATGACAAAAAGTGTAAGAAGATTCAGCTTCTTCTGAACAAGCGTGAAGTGTTAGAATGCTAGTCAGGTTCTAGGTCTCCTAGAATGGCAAAGATAGTACTGCTAGTGAGAAGTATCGAGAAAACATAAAGCTATACCAAAAATAGTTCGAGAATAGATCAATCAACATGCTATACGTTGTCATATTGCATCAATGACGATCTAATGAGGGAATTGAAAGTTATCCCACTGTTAAGGATACATGGGATTAGCTTAGCATCAAGTTCGTCCAGATTTATTTCCTCATAAAAGTTCTAGACCTAAGGTTATTACTGCAAAAGAGAAAAAGGCTAAGGGAAATAAAGAGATGCATATAGCATGTGTGGAGTGCTATAAATGTGGAAGTAAGGGACCCTAAGCTTGAAATTGTCCTAAGCCGATTAAGGCACCTTCTTTCACAGTTGCTCCTGAATAATATATGTGCTTCCAAGCATCAGTTGCCAATTATGACCCTTAGTGGATCGTAGGCACGAGCGCAACCAAGCGCATATAGTTCAGGATCAAGTTGATTTAGTGAACTTTCATCGCTACCCGGTTGGTTCACTAATTGTCATTTTAGGTAATGATGATGAAGAATATGTCCTCAAATTAAGGACGTATCATCTAAAACTCCATGAAGGACATACGTTTCCTCTTCACGATGCTTTCTAAGCACCTGGGTACAATGTTCCCTTGAGTCCTTTGTTTCTGAGATTGGTTTTCTCTTTAATTTTCGTCTAGATGTCTTAGATATTGTATACAATAGCGATTTGTTTGGCCATGTCATATTAAAAACTGTTTTCAATGTTTTGGACAAAACAAAACATCTTTCATCTTTGTCTCATTTTCAACTCTGTTTTAGGCATGCTCGAATTGACCATGAGGGTCAAGGTAGTGTTAATAACTAGTTAAATATTGTCTTTTAAGAACAACTCACTAGGCTTAAGTTGCAAGATGTGAGTTATGTCTAGCTAGTAAGGTAATGTGAAATCTTTTTGTAAGGTTTCGTGGGCATCAAATCTCATAGTATTCATTCACTCCAGACATCTATGGGCCCATGAATATAAAAGCATATCATAGAGCAATATATTATTCATGATATAGCTATGTGCACCTATTATGTCACCACTATTAGGTACTTGATGTGCACATATACTTCAAAGCGGTAATATGACTCAATTGAAACAAAATGTCAGAACTCTTCGAACCAATTGAGATCGTGAATATCTTCTTCGTGAAACGAATTCTCACAATGTTGATTTTCTTGAGGATGAGTTTCCAAGCTTTTTTGATGAAATATGAAAATGACCCCAAATTATATGAGTTACAAAAATACCTTCAATGAAATCTCGATGAGGGAGAGGATTTAAATTCTCACTAAGTCACTAAGGATGGTTCACCTCCCTTATTTGACAGGAGTGGTGAAGGTTTGTCTATTAAGGAGAATGAAATTCGTCCTCAATAACCAAATGTTGAGCAGAGTCAGCATGAGAATGAGCTTTATCCTCAATCTATCATTCCTAAACATGTAGTCAATCCACATGTTCAGGATCCCACTTCCAATGGATAGTGGGAGCAATTTTTTCTCTATTCTCATAGTTCCATACCTCTTAGAGAAAGGGGAAGGGATTCCTAGTCCAATACCTTTTAGGGAAAAGGGGAGGGATTTCTCATCTAGGCAGACAAATAATGAATGTCCCAGGATCCAAAGGAGTGGGCATGGAAGAAGACATTTTTCTATGCACTTCCTTGGAAGGTGAGGAAACTAGCTCTTACTAAGAGGTGATTTATTCATCAAATCACAAAGAGTGGATGGATGCCATGAGGGATACCCAACGCAAGTCTATTAAAAGAGCAGAAGTTTTCAAGATAAAACATCGAGTAAATGGTCTGATCGATGAGTTTAGACCCGGCTATTCCTAACCCTACTTTCCCATTTGGACTTTGAGATGTTGTCCTATGTCTTCAAGGTGAAGGACATAGGTGACGCTAGGTATGTCTTAAGAGTGAAAATAATCCAAAGCCGTCCCAAGAAGCATGCATCAAAATGTCTTGGACAATTTTAGATTTATAATTCGAACCCGTAGATGCTCCAGTTGAGAATGGTTTAACCTTAAGTCTTGTTAGGCACTCTACAATAGATGATGAAATGGACAATGTCCCTTACGCTAGTGTCATAGGAAGCTAAATGTAAGTCATGTTATGTACAAAGCTTGACACTTACTTAGTGGTTGGTTTGATAAGTCATGTTATGTACAGCTGACTTAGTCTTATGCTATCAAGGAGAGATCTCAAATTGAGAGGATATTCAAATGAGAATTGAGGTAGTGACCAGATGTGTCTAGGTTAAACCTTAGGACATACCTTTATCCTAGTTAGGAGAGCCATGTCACGATGCAGTAAGAAGCAAAAACTGCACAACAATGTTAGCTATGGAGGCTGATTGTGTATCTTGTTACCATAGAACCAAAAAGCACTGCCATTAGGTATACATACACTAATAAGGTGATTAAGTTCCCTTGACTAAACCTATTTCTAGTGATGCGTTCAAAGCTCATTTGATGAGTCTAGAAATTCATAAAGTTTAGTGCTTAGATGTGCCTTGTTATGTGATGGACATGTTTCTTTTGTAAATGAGCAAAATGCTCATGATTTATTATAGCATGATAGGCATATTGAAATCTCATAGGCTTCTGATTGGCTTAGTCACACAGGCAATCGCCCTAACGCATGAGTAGCGGGCAGGATGAGGCCGAATGATATTGGCGCTAAGTGTCCAATATTGATTACTCACACTAGAAGTATATGATAAAATGAATATAGTCGCCTTAGTAAGTCTATGATGAGACTCAATGCAGTTAAGTGCGAAATAAGATTTCATATTGAAACCTTAAAAGCCGAATTTTGAGTGTCAAGATTAACATTCAGTATGTTGATCTAGTAGCTTAGGTTAGATTTTTGGGTGAAAATCTAGACTGACAATTCTCATGGCAAAAAGAGTGACGTACTCAGCTGAGTGGGAGTTATGTCATGACATACATTTCATATTATCGGTGCTTATAAGACAACCCTGAATGGAGTGACAATTGACTTCCCTATCTCTTATCACTGTGTGACCCTATAGACAATGACCCTTCGACTTAAAGCTATAACATAAAGTCAAAGCATGATAATGCTACCTTAATGTGTTTCTTAAGGGCCATGATGTAAACGATTCAACGAGAACATGTTAGTAAAGCAGTTAAGCTAAGATGAAATTTCATGAGTGTTTAATGAAAAATCTATTCATCATCATTATATTAGCCTGGGCGATTATTTTGAGTATATAATCATATGATATATCATATGGAATAAAGGGATTATGTAAGCCGTTGGTAATGCTGAGGATGATTTAGGATACCATATTTTGTGAAAGTGTTATGCCAGTTAGATGGTGATATGATCTAACACTACTGTTTTGTTTTTGGTCGCACACTCTATTCCCAGCATAAAACATGAGAAGATTCGTTGCAGAGAGATATGAGATTTACGGTTTATGTGCACGAGGGGGAGCTGTTGACTGAGTGTAATGGTCACATTGATACCCACATTAAGTGGGCGGTTAATTATATA
This sequence comes from Carnegiea gigantea, assembly GCA_029747015.1. Lineage (NCBI taxonomy): Eukaryota > Viridiplantae > Streptophyta > Magnoliopsida > Caryophyllales > Cactaceae > Carnegiea > Carnegiea gigantea. Next base: position 25,124 of record JAKOGI010002968.1, on the reverse strand, counting down.
TTAACCATTTGTAATAAGTACAAATCAGTTATAAATCTTGGTAATGATTTAAAAAGAGCTGGTTGTGGGTTTAACAAGTTAGGGAAAGGCGTTATTCTGTCTCTGCCTCTCTCTACTCTCTCTTTTACATTAATCCTACCATCACTAGGGATTGGGTTTGGGGTGTGTGCTATACGGTGACTCTAGTAGCCACCGTCAACCTGGTTCAACCATATTCGTTATCGATTCCTGAGCAATAGATGCCAACGTTTTCACATCAAGGTAAGTAGTTACATATTTCCAACATTTAGCATCAACCTATGTCATAGAGGTTTGTCAAGATCACAATCAGCTCTTTTTTTCAACGCCTTGGATACCGATCTTGTTGCCTAGCTGCTCTTCAAATTTCATATTCCTCATGCTCATAGGAGGATCATAGATTTTGATCTAAATTCTGATTGATTTGAATTCAATCTTGAAAGGTTGCCCATTAGCATAAAGAGTTTTCAATAACAAGAGATCGCCACCAAAGGCCTAGAGCCCTTCTTCGAGCACGTAACCTTTATCCTCATAAGAGAAGAATTGAAAGACAAATAGATTAATGTGGGACCTTCATCATGGTCAGCTTTAGGGCTTCTAGGTTGAAAGGATTTTTTGTGTTCAGCATACCAAGGTGGCATAAGAAAACTTAGGCATTAGCATCTTCTCCTTGATCAGGTTCAAAACCAATAACTTCATCCTCATCAGTTGTCAGACCCAAACTATAACACCCTGAATTTCTAACTCCTTCCTTTATTACCATTATTAATCTATGTGGCAGCGGAAAACCTAAGTGGAGTATTAGCACCATAATTCCTTCTTAGAAATACCAGGCGTAGTATCAAATAAGCTTTAATACAACTATCTTCTTAGTTCATAACATCAATCTGAGTCTTTCAACAATATAACAAAGCCTAATTTGAATCACAATTCTTACACAAGTCCAAATATAAACCAAATGAACTCTACTAAATTTATTTTGCAGCCTCGCATTAACTTGAATTCATATCCCCATACTCGTGCATTTCACCTGAAAACAAAACATTTTACAAGAACGAGATAAACTCAAAAACAATCACCCCCTAACAGTCAAAGTACGCACACAAATTCATTTTTAAAACATTTTGAGGATAGGGAAGACAACCAGGCCACACTTATTCGTCCTAAGTTGATGCAACATACTACACTTATATATTGCTAGTGATGCACACATCCATACCAAATCCCTTTTATTACTTTCAAGTTCTTACGAGTGAGCAACCCCACTGGGTCTCATGGCCTACGCTTGGGTTTAACGCATATGCTTAACCATAACCTGGCCTACTATCAATATAGACGGTTACCGATAACCAAATCATGGCCTACCGTCAATTCGGACGGTTACTGATAACCACATCATGGCCTATCGTCAATTCGAACGGTTACTGCTAATCATACCATGGCCTACTGTCAGCTCGGATGGTTACTGCTAACCATATCATGGCCTACCGTCAGCTTGGACGGTTACCGCTAACCATAACCTTCCAGTCTCATCCATAGTTACTTGCACATTCATAGTTAACCTTAATCCTTAACCAACATACCCATCCCAATCCAACCTATTCTAATACCAAAACAGATCCACATTATTTTTGTAATACAATCAATCTAGTAACCTATGCATTCACTAACTTAGCATAACGCTTCAACACATGTGACACAAAATATTTTTATGACACATTCAGTTGGAAAAATTTCCCAAACACCAACACCAAATACATTCAAAGAACCTATGTACTATATGCATGCTCATAAATCACACCATGTGAAATAATTTTCCACAATGTATATATGTCTATCTTTACAACACAATCAGCTCAATATCCACGTTCCTTGATGTAGCAAGATGACTCGACCCAAGCCACATAATTATTTCATTCAACATTCAATTAGTACAATTCATAATTAAAAATAAAACAATCACTAAAAAGGCAGCCCTCACCATGTTCATCACACACATTTTTCAAACCACTTTGGGAAGGGTTATGGGATGATTGTTACCTGAAATCCATACAAATTACGGGCTCGGTTTCCCTAACGTAGGCCTACAGGCCGCACCTGGACCGAGAAAATATTTATTCTCAGCCTTTAATCGATGCGAGACATGCTTTTAGTCTATTCCCCGATTAGAATTATTTTTCCATGATTTTCAGACCGTCTTATGGAATTAATTTTGTGACCCCTGTTATTTCAAGTGCAGGACAGAAAAAAGAATCGACTTCAAGCGAGGATAACTTGAGTTCCCGACGTCAAAATTTAGCGATTCTACCCTTCCTAGAAAATTCAGCTCTTCCTCTACAACATTGTGCCTAGAGTTTCCTCAAATTCCTGTGTTTACTAAGTAAAGAACCCAAAAACATACAAAATGTCCCTGACTGCCCCAGCTTGGACAGCCTCTAGTAAAACAACCATAACGTGCTCAATTCACATCCAATTCCCCTAATTCAAAAGTAGTAATGTAGGGGACACCCTAAAACCGTCATAATTTTTAGGCTAGTACAACAGCAAGGGTTAATTTTCAAAATCACGCCCACATTATGATCTAGATCAATGGTGTGCTCTTTCGATTCGCCCCACCAAGATGTGATCTTTAAACCCTAATTTCATTATAGGACCCTCATAACTCTGAATATACACCCTAACAATTATATATTCTCCTCCCCAAGCCATCCAAGTCAAGGAAAAGTATAAAATTTTAATGAAAGAATTGTAAAACACTGCTAAGCACTCACCTTGATGTGGTTCCTCAAAGGAGTCTCTAAAACGTCACCCCATACGGAATTCAAATCTGAAATTTTGTAAACCCACAACAAAAATCAGCGATTTGAATTCTTGAATCCAAAATTTATAAAGAAAACAAAAAGGAGGTTTCAATCTTGAAGGACAAAAGGATGCATGACGTTGGGGCTTTGCATGAGTGCATATGGTGTATCTATTACTCACCACAAGAGAGGAGGAGGAGTGGGCGGCGTTGGCATGCGAGGGTACCTATAGTGGCTGATTGGTGGGGCAGTGCATGGTGAAGGGAAGGGAGAGAGAGAGAGAGAAAATATGGGGGGCGGCTACTTACAAAAGAAAAGGAGGAGGGGGACTAGGGTTAGGTGTTTTGGGAGGGAAAAAGAGTAATTCAAAAATAACTCTTCTCTCCTTTTTTTCCCCCAAGAGAAACAAAACTAAGGAGGAGTTATTCAAAATATATATTCATCTAAGAAAAAGGAAAACAAAACACAATTTAAACCTTCTTCCTTTCCAAAGTAAAACAAGTAAAATATATAGCTAAAAAAAGTTTTGCGTTGACTTGGATTGATTTAAGTCCTAAGGCCTAGGTCGGTCCATGTTAAGTATCACTCATCCCAAAATGAATTTCTTGGAGTTTCACATACTATCTCCCTTAAGGAAGTTACTCGAAACTTCAATAGTGTACACCAACACCATAGTTTTGAGAATGAGGTTTCGGGGTTTTGCATACTACCCCCTTGGAAGTTTTGTGCTCAAAACTTCAATACTGTATACCAAAACCATAATTTTAAAAATAAATTTTCGAGATTTTATATACTAACCCCCTTAAGGAAGTTTCGTCCTCGAACTTTAATAATTTAAGACCATACGACAACCCCACGACAATGAATAGAGAATATACCAGAAGCAACATTCGGAGCATCCTCCGCTTCTTCCTTGCGCATCACGTAAACTCTGCCCCCAGTGCTTCGTGGTGGTGAGTTGGGGGACCTAGCCTGATTCTGCTGGAGGGCTTGGCCCTAATGACTTGAGTTGGCTGCTTGCCCACCACTATCTTGGTAGTGCTGCTGGAGCAGCTGTAAATGTCCCTCATGCCATGGTTAGCACGAGGTGGGGGATGTGGGTAATCACGTATTTGATGTTGGCCACTCCAGCAGCGGTAGCACCTCTTAACCGAGCGGCAGTCCCGAGCGTAATGTCTTGGCTTTCGACAAGCATTATAGGATACTCTGGGCTGATGGTTTCGGTGCTATCCTCCACATTCATCGTTGTTGGTATAGTAATTCCCAGGAGGCCTCTCGTGCAGCTCTTGAGATTGGAAGTTCCGTCACTGATTCTCCTTTCTCTTGATTCTGTGCTACTCATTGAAGTTGTCATTCCTTTCCTTCATCGCTCTCCCCACAATCACCCCTCTCCTTCATATCGAGGTTGAGTTCGGCCTCGAAACAGTTCATCTTCAGCCTCTCATCAGCTATAACGGCCGGGGCGAAATGAGAAAGTTCCATGAACTTGGAGGCACAGTCTAGCACACCTATTCCCGCTTGTTGTAGCAGCACAATTTCGTTCTCGTTTGCCTTATGGAGGATATGGGATAGAAATGGTCCTTAATTAGCTCTTTGAGCCTCCTCCAGTCGAATCCCAGCTCGTGCTGCCACTCTCGCATAATGACCAACCATAGGTCAGCCTTATCCTTGGGGTAAAACATAGCAAAGCCTACCTCCCACTCCTCAAGGCCTTTGAGAGCATCAAACAGCTTATCCACAGCCCGAATCCAATCCTCAAAGGCATTGGGGTCGGGGGTGGCATTGTAGATCGGCAGATTGTGGCTCGCAAACATCTTGAACAGGTAGGAGTTGTCCGCCTCGATCCACTTTTCCTTGACCTCCATCAGCTTCTGCAGGTGGTTCGTTCTGGCATTAAAACTGTTCTCCTTGTTTCTGTAGTAGCTCCAGTATCAGGAGATTGGTAAGTTCGGCTCCAGTAGGTGGCTTGGTTTCATCCACCTGATTGTGGGACCTATTCCCATTTATAGGGTGGAGGGCTTCCAGCCGTTCCCTGAAGTGAGACATATGAATCTCCAGGTTCACGGGGGTCCTTGCAATGGGGTGGGGTCTGATCTGAGACTCATCATTGCTCCCTGCCATCCTATTTGGGAAGCAAGTTGAGTCTAGTTTCTCTCGTAATAGTTCATGACACACATACTACTACTCCTCAGTAAGACATCATGTGCTATTGTATCCTGCTAAGTTTAACATAGATTTTTCAGTCATATACACTTGTCACATTTATGTGGTCCAGCCACTTCATCACATGCTTCATATACATCATATTGGCAGCACATTCACATAGTTCATATCATTCACAAATTGCGACCATTGGTATCCAGGTAACTCAAAAGATTTAATTGCATTAAACCATAATCATTCCAGACTAATACTCTTCGTTATAGAAATGCTGAGTAACTTTATTAGCCCACAGCGGCTTAACAAAAGAACAGAAAAGTAACTAAACAAGACAATCTTAGAAAGCAAAACTCTTTGTCAGGCATCAGCTTCTACAGGACAGAAGCGTCCATTGGGCAGGTATCCCTGACACATTTGCTTATATCTATACCCCTGACACATTTGTCCATATCTGCCCCGCTTCCAGCGGGTAACCTCAGGCTCGGGTTGCTCCTCGGCTAGGTCTTCCTCCAAATCGGCCTCTACTTGCTGTTCCTCTCCCGGCTCCTCGCCTTCTAAGGGTTCCTCATCCTCCAAAAGCTCTTCCTCAGGGTCTTCTTCCACCATTGAGTCCTCGTCGGGATCCTCTTCCTCCACAGGTTCCTCCTCGGGGTCCTCCTCTAGGTCTTCCCTTTCTACGGGTTCTTCCTAATTTTTGCTAAGATTTTCAGGGTCCTCCGGTTCCATACGTTCATCCTCACCCTGAATGGGTTCCTCCTCAACTGTCTCATCCCTAGGGGGGGCAGGGTATCCTCCTGGCTAGAGGTGGGTAAAAGGGTGGGTCATAGGGGCCCTTCTCTCTTAAGTAATCCACCAATTCAATCACTATAATTCCCATGGATTGCCAGCCATAACAACAACACCTCCCCCACGGGCGAACCTCTTGAGCCCTAGGGTGCAACTTGTCGACCCTGTACTGCTACGTTGGGTCTCCCTTAAGGGCTAAAAGAAGGAGGAAGGTTTGGTTCTCCTCGAACCTCATGCAGCCGTTAGGTACAACCTCCACATACCTAATTATCATTCTCCCCACCTGCCGGACATTCTCCCATATAGCCAAACCTGGCCTCGTAGGAAACTGCTCAAGATTGCCACTCACACAATGATAGTGTCGCGTACCGTCCATCCTTATATAGAGTAACTACACATAAAATATGTATCCACACAATAACATGCATTTATTTAATACTATATACACATGTATGCAACCCCTGCCCCTTACTACACTCACTCTCCGAGTAGTCCTTAGGTTTACAAGTTTTAGTTTTTGATTCTTATTCATGATTACAATCTTTTAGGCGAGCATTCAGGTTAGTCAACCTGAGCTTTGATACCACTTTATAACACCCCAAATTTCTAACTCCTTTCTTTATTGCCATTATTAATCTACGTGACAGCAGAAAACCTAAGTGGGGTCTTACCGTCATATTTCCTTCTTAGAAATACCAGGCTCAATATCAAATAAGCTTTAGTACAACCATCTCCTCAATTCATAACATCAGTCTAAGTCTTTCAACAATGTAACAAAGCCTAATTTGAATCACAATTCTTACACAAGTGCAAATATAAACCAATTAAACTCTACTAAATTTTATTTCGTAGCCTCACATTAATTTGAACTCTCATCTCCATGCTCACGCACTTCACCTGATCATAAAACATTTCATAAGAATGAGATAAACTCAATAACAACCACCCTTAACAGTCTAAGTACACACACAAATTCATTTTTAAAACATTTTGAGGCTAGGGAGGACAACCAGGCCATAGTTATTCATCCTCAGCTAATGCAACATACCACACTTATATATTCTTAGTGATGCACACATTCATACCAAGTCCTTTTTATTACTTTCAAGTTCTTACAGGTGAGCAACCCCACTGGGGTCTCATGGTCTGCGCTTGGGTCCAACGCAGCCGCTTAACCATACCCTACCCTACCGTCAATATAGACCGTTACCGATAACTACATCATGGCCTACCATCAATTCAGATGGCGCCGATAACCACATCATGGCGTACCTTCAATTCGAACGGTTGCCGCTAATCATATCATGGCCTACCGTCAGCTTGGATGGTTGTTGCTAACCATATCATGGCCTACCATCAACTTGGACAGTTACCGCTAACCATAACCTACCAGTCTCTTCCATTTAGCCTGTTGCCTACACTTTCATAGTTAACCTTAATACTTAACCAACATACCCATTGCAATCCAACCCATTCTAGTCCCAAAGCAGATCCACATTATTTTCACAACATAATTAATCCAGTAACCCATGCATTCACTAACTTAGCATAGCACTTCAATACATGTCACACAAAATATTTTTATCTCACATTCACTTGGAAAAATTCCCCAAACATCAATACCAAATACATTCAAAGCACCTATATACTATATGCATGCTCATAAATCACACCATGTGAAGTAACTTTCCACAACGTATATATATCTATCTTTACAACACAATCAGCTCAATGTCCACATTTCCTGATGTAGCAAGATGACTCGACCCAAGCCACACAATTATTTCATTCAACGTTCAATCAGTACAATTCATAATTAAGAATAAAACAATCATTAAAAAGGCAGCCCTCACCATGTTCATCACACACATTTTCCAAACGACTTCGGAGAAGGGTTATGGCATGATTATTACCTGAAATCCGTACAAATTACATGCTCGGTTTTCCTAGTGTAGGCCTACAAGCTCGCACCTAGACCAAGAAAATATTTGTTCTCAGCCTTGAAGCGATACGAGACATGCTTTTAGTCCATTCCTCGATTATAATAATTTTTCCATGATTTTTAGACCGTCTTATGGAATTAATTTCGTGACCCCTGTTATTTCAAGTGCAAGTCAGAAAAAAGAATCGACTTCAAGCAACTATAACTCAAGTCCCCAACGTCAAAATTTAGCGATTCTACCCTTCTCAGAAAATTTAGTTCTTCCTCTATAATGTTGTGTTTGGAGTTTCCTCATTCCTACGTTTACTAAGTCAAGAACCCTAAAACGTACAAACTGTCCCTGACTGCCTTTGCTTGGACAGCCTCCAGTAAAACGACCATAACTTGCTCAATTCACTTTCGATTCCCCTGATTCAAAAGGTGTAGCATAGAGGACATTCTGACCTATCCACCTAAAACCTTCATAATTTTAAGGCCAGTACAAGGGTAAATTCTCAAATTCAAGTCCATATTCTGATCTAGATCAGTGGTGTGCTCTTTCGATTCTCCCCACCAAGATGTGATCTTTAAACCCTAATTTCACCATACAACCCTCACGGCTCTGAATATACACTCTACCGATGATATATTTCCCCTCTGAAGCCATCCAAGTTAAGGAAAAATATAATATTTCAATGAAAAAATTATAAAACACTGCTAAGCATTCACCTTGATGTGGTTTCTCAAAGGAGTGTCTTAAAACGTCACCCCCTACGGAATTCAAATTTGAAATTTTATAAACCCACGATAAAAATCAGTGATTTGAATCCTTGAATCCAAAATTTATAAAGAAAACAAAAAGGAGGCTTAATCTTGAAGGACTAAATGATGCATGATGTTAGGGCTTTGCATGAGTATGTATTGTGTATCTATTACTCACAAGAGAGGCGGAGGAGTGGGCAGCATTGGCACAGTGGGGGTACCCACGATGGTCGGTTGGTGGGGCGGTGCCCAGTGAGGGAAAGGGGGGGAGAGAGAGTATGGGGGCGGCTACTTACAAAACACAATGGGGAGAGGGACTAAGGTCAGGTGTTTTGGGAGGGAAAAAGAATTATTCAAAAATAACTCTTTTTGTCCTTAGAAAAACAAAACTAAGGAGGAGTTATTCAAAATATATATTCTTTTAAAAAAAATGAAAAACAAAACACAAACTAGACCTTCTTCCTTCCCGAAGTAAAACGAGTAAAATATAAAGCTAAAAAAAGTTTTACATTGACTTGGATTGATTTAAGTCCTAAGGCCTGGGTCGGTCGATGCTAAGTATCACTCATCCCGAAATGAACTTTCAGGATTTCACACACTACTCCTCTTGAGGAAGTTTCGTCCTCCAAACTTCAATAGTATACGCCAATACCATAGTTTAAAAAATGAATTTCCAGGTTTTACATACTAACCCCTTAAGAAAGTTTCGTCCTCGAAACTTCAATAGTGTACGCCAACACTATAGTTTTAAAAATGAATTTTTGAGGTTTTACATACTACCCCCTTAAGGAAGCTTCGTCCTCAAAACTTCAATAGTGTGCGCCAACACCATAGTTTTAAAAATGAATTTTCGAAGTTCTACATACTACCCCCTTAAGGAAGTTTCACCCTCGAACTTTAATAATTTACGACCATACGACAACCCCACGATAATGAATAAAGAATATACCAGTCGCAATGTTCGGAGCATCCTTCGCTTCTTCCTTGCACATCACGTAAACGCTGCCCCCAGTGCTTCATAGTGGTTGGTTGGGGGACCTAACCTGATGCTGCTGGGGTGCTTGGTCCTGATGACTTGGGTTGGCCGCCTACCCACCCCTATCTTGGTAGTGCTGTTGGGGCTGCTGTCTCTGTCCCTCATGACCCTGGTCAGCACAAGGTGGGGGATGTGGGCAATCACGTATTTGATGTTGAATGCTCCCGCAGCCGTAGCACCTCTTAACCGACTGTCATTCCCGAGCGTAATGTCCCGACTTTCGACGATCATTGTAGGTCACTTTGGGCTAATGGTTGCGATGCTGGCCTCTACGTGCATCATTGTTGGAATAGTAATTCTCGGGAAGCCTCTCGTATAACTTTTGAGAATGGAAGTTCCCTTGCTGATTCTTTCTTTTGATTCCATGCTGCTCATTGAAGTAGTCATTCCTTTCCTTTATCACCCTCTCCACATTCACCGCAATGTCATATAGATCCACGTAGGAGGTATACTAATGTGTTGACTTCCTCTCCTTGACATCAAGGTTGAGTCCGGCCTCAAAACGGTTCATCTTTAGCCTCTCATCAGCTATAAAGGCCGGGGCGAAATGAGAAAGTTTCATGAACTTGGAGGCATAATCTAACACACTCATTCTCCCTTGTTGCAGCTTGCATAATTTTGTTCTCCTTTGCCTTCTAGAGGGATACAGGATAGAAATGGTCCTTAATTAGCTCTTTGAACCTCCTTCACTTGAATCCCAGCTCATGCTGCCTCTCTCGCACAATGACCCACCATAAATCGGCCTTATCCTTAAGGGAGAATACAGCAAAGCCTACCTCCCACTCCTCGGGGCATTAAAGAGCATCAAACAGCTTCTCCACACACCGAATCCAACCCTCAAAGGCCTTGGGGTCGGGGTTGCCATCATAAATCAGCGGATTATGGCTCGCAAACATCTTGAACAAGTAGGAGTTGTCCGCCTTAATTCTCCTTTCCTTAACCTCCGTCAGCTTTTGTAGGTGTTCGTTCGGGCACTGCAACTGTTCATTTTGTTTCTGCAATAGCTCTAGCAATAGGAGATTGGTAAGTTTAACTCTAGTAGGTAGGTTGGTTTCATCTGCCTAACTGCAGAACCTATTCCCATTCCTAGGGTGGAGGGCTCCCAGCCGTTCCCTGAAGCGAGACATATGAATCTCCAGGTTCACGGGGGTCCTTGCAATGGGGTGGGGTCCGATCTGAGATTCATCGTTGCTCCCCCCCATCCTATTCGGGAAGTAAGTCGAGTCTAGTTTCTCTCGTAATAGTTCGTGACACACATACTACTACTGCTCAGTAAGACATCATGTGCTACTGTATCATGCTAAGTTTAACATAGATTTTTCAGTCATATATACTTGTCACGTTCACGTGGTCCAGCTACTTCATCACATGCTTCATACACATCATATTGGCAGCTCATTCACATAGTTCATATCATTCACAAATAACGAACATTGGTATCTAGGTAACCCAAAAGATTTAATTGCATTAAACCATTCTATATTAATTCTCTTCATTATAGAAATGCTGAGTAACCGTATTAGCCCGTCGCGGCTTAACTAATGAGCAGAAAAGTAACTAAACAAGACAATCCTAGAAAGCAAAACTCATTGTCAGCCACTAGCTTCTACTGGTTAGGGCATCCATTGGGCAGACACCCCTGACACATGTGTCCATATCTGCCCCGTTTCCAGCGGGTAACCTCAGGCTTGGGTTGCTCCTCGACTAGGTCTTCCTCCAAATCTACCTCTACTAGCTATTCCTCTCTGAGGTCCTCGCCTTCTAGGGGTTCCTCATCCTTCAGTGGTTCCTTCTCAGGGTCTTCTTCCTCTATTGGGTCCTCATCGGGATCCTCATCCTCTACAGTTTCCTCATCGGGGTCCTCCTCTGGGTCCTTCCTACAGGTTCTTCCTCATTTTTGCTAAGATTTTTCTCAGGGTCCTCCGGTCCCATATGTTCTTCCTCACCCTCAATAGGTTCCTCCTTAACTCTCTCATCCTCAGGGGGGTCCCCCTAGCTAGAGGTGGGTAAAAGGGTGGGTCATAGGGGCCCTTCTCTCTTAAGTAATCCATTAATTTAGTCACTGTAATTCCCATAGGTTGCCAGTCACAACAACAACACCTCCCCCACGGGTAAACCTCTCAAGCCCTGGGGTGCAACTCATCGACCCTGTACTGCCATGTTGGGTCTCCCTTAAGGGTTAAAAGAAGGAGGAAGGTTTGGTTATCCTCGAACCTCATGCAGCCGTTGGGTACAACCTCCAGATAAGTAAGTATCATCCTCCCTACCTGCCGGACATTCTCCCATATAGCCAAACCTGGCCTTGTAGGAAACTACTCAAGAAGGCAATTGCCACTCACACAATGATAGTGTCGGGTACCTTCCATCCCTATATAGAGTAACTACACACAAAACATGTATCCACACAATAACATGCATTTATTTGATACTATATGCACATGTATGCAACCCCTGCCCCTTAGTACACTCACTCTCCGTGTAGCCCTTAGGTCTACAAGTTTTAGTTTTTAATTATTATTCCTAATTACAATCTTTTCGGCGAGCCTTCAGGTCAGTCAACCTGAGTTCTGATACCACTTTGTAACACTCCAAATTTCTAACTCCTTTCTTTATTACCATTATTAATCAATGTGATAACAGAAAACCTAAGTGGGGTGTTACCGGCGTATTTCCTTCTTAGAAATACCAGGCTTAGTATCAAATAAGCTTTAGTATAACTATCTCCTCAGTTCATAACATCAGTCTGAGTCTTTCAACAATATAAAAAAGCCTAATTTAAATCACAATTCTTACACAAGTACAAATATAAACCAAATGAACTCTGCTAAATTTTATTTTGCAGCCTCGCATTAATTTGAACTCTCATCTCCACGCTCGTGCACTTCACCTGAGAACAAAACACTTTACAAGAATGAGATAAACTCATCAACAATCACCCCTAACAATCAGAGTACGCGCACAAATTCTTTTTGAAAACATTTTGAGGGTAGGGAAGACAACCAGGCCACACTTATTCATCCTCAGTTGATGCAACAAACCGCACTTATATATTCCTAGTGATGCACACATCCATACCAAATCCCTTTTAGTACTTTTAGGCTCTTGCGGGTGAGCGACCCTGTTGGGTCTTGTGGCCTGCGCTTGGGTTTAACGCAACCGCTTAACCACATCATGGCCTACCGTCAATTCGGACGGTTACCAATAACCACATCATGGCCTACCGTCAATTCTGACGATTACCAATAACCACATCATGGCCTACCTTCAAATCGAACGGTTACCGCTAACCATATCATGGCCTACCGCAAGCTTAGACGATTACCACTAACCAAAACCTTCCAGTTTCACCAAGTTAGCCAGTTACTTACGCATTCATAGTGATTTCCGTAATCTAGCCCATTCTAGTCCCAAAACAGATCTGCATTATTTCCACAACACAATCAGTTCAATAACCCATACACTCATTAACTTAGCATAACAATGCCAAAATATTTTTATCTCATATTCACTTGGAAAAGTTCCCCAAATATCAACACCAAATTCATTCAAACAACCTATATACTATATGCATGCACATAAATCACACCATGTGAAATAACCTTCCACAATGTATATATGTCTATTTTACAACACAATCAGCTCAATGCCCACGTTCACTGACGTAGCAAGATGACTCAACTCAAGCCACACAATTATTTCATTCAACATTCAATCAGTATAATCCATAATTACACATAAAACAATCATTAAATGCAATCCCTATCATGTTCATCAGACACATTTTTCAAACGACTTCGGGGAAGGGTTAGGGTATGATTGTTACCTGGAATCCGTACAAATTACGGGCTCGGTTTCCCTAGCGTAGGCCTACTGGTCCGCACCTGGGCTAAGAAAATATTTGTTCTCAACCTTTAATCGATGCGAGACATGTTTTTAGTTCGATCCCCACTTAGAATAATTTTTCCATGATTCTTAGACTGTCTTAGGGAATTAATTTCGTGACCCCTCTTATTTCCAGTATAGGTTAAAAAACAGACTTAATTTTCACCGACCATAACGCGAGTTCTCGATGTTGAAATTTAGCGATTCTACCCTTCCCAGAAAATTCAGTTCTTTCTCTACAACTGTTATGTTTGGAGCTTTCTCAAATTCCTGCGTTTACTAAGTCAAGAACCCTAAAACGTACAAACTGTTCTAACCGCCCCTGCTTGGACAGCCTCCAATAAACAACCATAACTAGCTCAATTCAGATTCGATTCCCCCGATTCAAAAGGCCTAGCGTATGGGACATTTTGGTCTATCCACCTAAAACTTTCAGGATTTTTAGGCCAGTACAACAATGGGGGAAAATTTTCAAATTCACGTCCACATTCTGATCTAGATCAGTGGTGTGCGCTTTCGATTCTCCCACTAAGATGTGATCTTTAAACCAACATTTCATCATATGACCCTCATAATTCTCAATATACACCTTAGCGATTATATATTTCCCCTCCAAAGCCATCCAAGTCGAGCAAAAATATAAAATTTCAATGAAAGAATTGTAAAACACCACCAAGCACTCACCTTGATGTGGTTCCTCAAAGGAGTGTCTTGAAACGTCACCCCCTATAGAATTCGAATATGAAATTTTGTAAACCCATAACAAAAATCAGTGATTCGAATCCTTGAATCCAAAATTTATAAAGGAAAAAAAAAGGAGGTTTCAATCTTGAAGGACAAAATGATGCATGACATTAGGGCTTTGCATGAGTGTGGATGGTGTATCTATTGCTCACCACGAGAGAAGAGGAGGAGTGGGCAGTGTTGGCACGGCGGGGGTGCCAGTGGTGGCCGGCTGGTGGGGCGACGCACGGTGAGGGGGGAGAGAGAGAGAGGGACAGAGAGAATATAGAGGGCTGACTACTTACAAAAGAAAAGGGGGAGGGGGACTAGGGTTAGGTGTTTCGGGAGGGAGAAAGAATTATTCAAAAATAACTCTTCTCTCTTTCTTTTTCTAGAAAAACAAAAGTAAGGACGAGTTATTCAAAATATATATTTTTCTGAAACAAAAAGGAAAACAAACTACAAATTAGACCTTCTTCCTTCCTGAAGTAAAACGAGTAAAATAGAAGGCTAAAAAAAGTTTTGTGTTGACTTGGATTGATTTAAATCCGAAGGCCTAGGTCGTTCCATCTTAAATTTCACTAATCCGAAATGAATTTCCAAGGTTTCACATACTAGCCCCCTTGAGGAAGTTTCGTTCTCGAAACTTCAATAGTGTACTCCAACACCATAGTCTTAAAAATGAATTTCCGGGATTTTACGCAAATGATTCAAGTCCATAGCTAATTCATCCACCATATTCAACACCCACAAGCCAAAACAGACACCCCTTTCCAAGCACACCAATGTCTGCAAAACTGAGACAAAAAAAGACTAGTGAACTAGACTCACAAAGAAGAGCAGACAAAGTCGACTAAAAATGCTACGCCAGAGACGAGGGGAAGATGGTTTCACCCTGATGGTAGCGTTTCAGGAAACCCTAGGCATAGCCCGCTGGGGAGAGGGAACAACAACCATATTTAAGCTTTGGTATATAGACGTTTCACTTACTTAATTGTGCATGTTTCCTTATTATCCGGCTTGCCAAGCCTCTTT